>CM037874.1:46896891-47040272 GCA_021292105.1 Anadara kagoshimensis
ATACGAGACAAAATTCTAGTCTCTCAAGGCAAATCCGCCTGATCAATGAGTTTGTACAATTGTTTTGGTCCCACGCCTGCTTTGTGCAAGTTGCAAACTTTCATTCTTTTTAGGAAGCTAACCACTAGCGGCCATATCTAAAGACAAGTGGAAATATTTTTTGTGGGTCAATGAAAGTATTTCAGTGGCGTCTCTCTGTATTGACAGGTTTTCATAAGTATTCATTTGTTTTAGGTCTTAGGAACTTCCGGTATGATAATATGGGTAGACGTAATGGGCGCCCTGATTGGATAGTCGGAGGTACCACCGACATGCCTGAACGACCACGTGCAGTAATGTCCATCAGTAGAAATGAAATATACATGTTTGGGGTAAGTATAAAATATTTCACTTGTACAGGGATTTCTGTAAAATATAAGTTTTATATTTAGACGCGCGCGCGTGTGTTGGTTAGAGACAAACACTGTTTTACCCGTAATTTCGACAAAATAAAACACATGACATACAAAAATTTAGAGGTTGGATTTAAACATCTCAGTCGGACCTTAAAAAAAGACAGCACATTGTACATTGTATTGTGCAAGTACCGTTTTAAACCTGTCTATAAATGCCACTTAAACCAGAAAACGTGACCTTAATTGACCGGTGGTCTTGATATACAGGTTAAAATATTTATAAAGAACATGATTTAAATCAAGTTTGACTGTAAATAACAGATTACATTGAATAGTAATTAATAAGGTGACATCTTTGATCTTTCAAACGCTGATATCAAAATCTTTGCTTGAGATTATTGTCAAGAAAATATGCGTGCGCATCTGTAATTATCGAGGGATATTTTGCACAGAGTAAAATGCTGAGGCAAATGGTAGACCCTGTTACGCATACAACGTAAAACGTCAATAAGGATATCACTTCCTGTGTAAACATTGTCATCTTTGTCATGTCAAATCCTAATAGCGCCAACGATTTTTTCCTTTCTACATTTATTTGTTGTTTCGTCTACTGTAATGCGTTTGCATTGTAAATTTCAGAATGTAAAAAAATCAAAAATAAAATTTTCAAATATGCGAAATGTAAATATAACATTAAACTGTATAGAAATGACGCTTATATTGTTATAATTTTCATTATCTGGCAAACCTAAATGAATAAAGCGCACTAGCGCATTTGGTTAATTTGCTTTGCGTGGCAATGGAGGTTAGCACTATAAACGCAATTTCTAGACAGTTCAATGGTTGAAAAATAACAATAAAGTCATACTGCCTAGGATGACAATGTTATATTCTCGAAAGAATATGTAATGTGTAATGGCGTTCGCCGCTATACCACGTGATCAATACTTCTTAACGTTTGTGCGGAACATTTTGGAAAACGTCAGCGTCACAAATTCCCGGAATAACGTTGTTTTTGCGGGAAAACGTCATATTGTGCGATTCCATGTCCATTGGAAACAAGCGTTTCGCAGACACGTTAGAAGGTATCACGTAGTACAGCGGTGAACCCCATTTGCTATATTTTATTAAGGCTACCCAAGTTTGGAACTGGGACTCGTATGAAGATCAGGTAATGGATGGAACTCATAGCTATATTGGCGAGGAATTTCCTGGACTACCGGATATGCTTGATGCAGCCACAGCTTGGAATGAAACTACAGCCTAT
The DNA here is from genome assembly GCA_021292105.1 of Anadara kagoshimensis. Taxonomy (NCBI): domain Eukaryota; kingdom Metazoa; phylum Mollusca; class Bivalvia; order Arcoida; family Arcidae; genus Anadara; species Anadara kagoshimensis. Next base: position 46,898,554 of record CM037874.1, read on the forward strand.
TTCTTCAAAGGGACTGAGTAAGTATAATAAAATACTAACATATCATTACCAGTTTTAATTGTGCAACACTAGACGGCTGTTTCAGAATAAAATTCTGCATCATTAGTGCTCAGACTAATATTGTTGAAATCTAAATATATTTAAAATCATGAAAAAAAAAAAAAACAATTACAAATCCATCTACATGAATAGAAATTGAACCAGAAGTCGCACTTCCATCTCTATATAAAGAACACCTGTCTATAGTTATACGTTTAAATAACTCACTGTGGATTATACTGTATACTAACTCTCTCCCTCTATATATATATAGTCAATCAGTCTAATGCAAGTAAAACCAAAGTTTAAATGACTTTTATAAATACCCCTTGTTGATAACACTTTTACATTACACACATGGAGGGTGTAACTTACGTCCCCGGACCACCCGGCCTCACTTCCCTGGTGGAATTTCACGTGTTTAATCTTTTTGTTAGTTTATTGAATTCTTAATAAAGCCTAAATACATACATACTGGTTTCTGTTTGAATAAAAATTCCTCGGATATATTTGACGTCCCATAGTTCCGTTTTTCCTTTCACTCAATTTTGATTACATCCATGGCGGTTGTAGCTAGCTTAACAGGAGGTGCTTATTCTGGTGGAAATTCACGTGTTTAACACATCTTGTCAGTTTCAGAAAAATAACATTGCTTCTGGATTGTGATTCGCACATGGATTAGTATGTTTGTTTTTGATGGTATATATGTATTTGTGCTATACGCTATACCGTTTCATGCAATAAAGAGTAAACATATATATATATATCACATAACCCTCCTGTTTATTGATGGAATAAAACGGTGTAATATTTTTCGTATTACACAGGTACCCATGTAATATTACTTGATTGTGACGTAATCAGTTATCACGCTTCTGATTTACGTAATAGTCGTGCCTAATGACGTCATATGATTTGTCTGACCTAAATAGAAATCGGCTGTTTCTATGTGGCATCAAATAATATGTACATGTTATTATGCCTCGGTATTTTGAGTTATGTGATATATAGAATCTTAGACTCGTGAGGGTTTAATATGAAATTTATTAAACTCGTTCAATAATTAAATATGCCACTCGCCAAGGCTCGTGGCATATTTAATTATTAAACTCGTTTAATAAATTTCATATTAAACCCCCACTCGTCTAAGATCCTCTCTCTCTCTCTCTCTCTCTCTCTCTCTCTCTCTCTCTCTCTATAATATATATATATATATATATATATATATCCGTCTAGTGCTGTAAAAATAATACTGGTATAATATGTAATGAAATAGTTTTATTGATAACAGTGTCTCATAAGTCAAATTTTGGCTGAACAGTTATACATTTTATTAAACATTCGTTTTATGTTTTATGTTATAAATTAGCTGCATTATATATTTTTAAATTGATATTTTTTTAAACATCTTACAAAATATATGAAGACAAAACCTAAAAGAATCTAACCTTGTTTTGTAGTGGAGACAACGAAATCTCAACCTGAAGGACGAGGTTTTTTAATTTCAAAAAAAAAAAAAAAAAAAAAAAAAAAAAAAAAAACTCATCCCGAAAGTTGAGATTTCTTTGTCTTCACTACGAACGCAGGGGTTTATTCTTTTTCTCCATACAACACATTACATCGTTTGGCATTTGCATCCAATGACGTCACAATTTGAGTTGCTGACGTCACAATAAAAATGATATTGTAATGATATAACGCGTGTAACTTCTCATACCCTAGGGTAAGGCAGAAAAATCCTACCGTGTTAAAACCCGGGATTTTTTGTCCGATATGGTAGAAACTAAACAGTAACCCACACATTCCTCATTCATACTGTTTTTTTAATTATACACACGTTCTATATAACAATATGTATTATATAAAGTATTATATGTCCATGGACTATGGACTATTTATATACCAAGGTTCCGTTATCATTGTAAAACCTGAGTGTTCTTATACATACGTACATTGGCGCTAAATTATACTATCCTATCGAGAAGAGGGGGATATCTGGGATATGTCATATAACGCTTTGTCAATTATACAAATGAAATTAACCAATTAAAGTTTCACTCAGAAAATCTTTTTTAAAGGTGTCTTCCCGATTCTCCCACTTTTAATTACTGGTAAATATAAACATTGGTCTTAACTGTTGTTTTAGTAATTATAGTCTATTTCCTTATCCTTCATTTACCTGGATTTTATGTTAATATCATTTGTATTTTTTTTTAACGTTAAAAATAAAAAATAAATGAAAATGAAATTTTAAAAAATACCTGTTATTATTATTTATTATTATAAATATTATTATTATTATTATTATTATAGCACTAACTTATGAATCATGATTATAATTGGAGCCAGCTAAATAACACTGATCAGCGTAATTTTTATAAAAGTTAAATGTAAAAAAAATGAAAAAATGGGTCAAAGGTTCAATGGGCCCGGTTGTTTTTTTTAATTTCTATTTAATGGGTGTAAAGTGTGGAAGAAATTTTAAATAATTACCCAAAGCAAGGTGCACAAGTTTTTTTTAATACTGCACAGAAAGTCATGAAAAATGGAGAATAGGTCCAACAATGACAATATATATATGAAAGAGTAATACAACAAGTATATATATGTATTAGAAAAATCTCAATCATTTAACATTTTCTAAAGCTACAGTAAATTGAAAAAATGTGCACCAGAAACTTTACATTGGAATGGACTGGACGAGACCCTTTTTTCAAACTCTGGAGAACAATGCTATTAAGTCAGGTGCACATCTTTGAAATCTTTTGATATTTACAGTACAAAGTAACTAAGTTTCAAAGTCTGGGAAAATGGGGGAAAAAATTCTGAAATATTTCCAAAAAGTCAGTTGCACATCTTCAATATTTACAGAAACATTCTGTGAAGTTTCAAGGTTTTTGATTGAAAACTGTAAGAGGAGTTGAGTTCACAGGGTAGGTACTCCCAGTTCAAAAACTTGCTAAAAAGGGACTAAGTTTCAAAGTCTGGAAAAATGGGGAAAAATCTTGAAAAATTTCTTAAAAAAAAGTCAAGTGCACATCTTCAATATATATAGGAACATTCTGTGAAGTTTTAAGGTATTTGGTTGAAAACTAGATGGAGTTGAGTTCACAAAGATGGTACCCTATTTTAAAACAGACTATATTCTTAATCCTATTGTTTTAATTGTATATCTAAGGGATTATAATTCTATAGGTAATTAAAAGTGGGAGAATCGGGAATGAACCTTTTTAAACTGTCGTCATATATCACTAAAGTACACGGTGTTTTGTCCAATTTTCGAAACATTGACTTTTTCTTGTATATTTCTTCAAATTAAACTATGAGCGCACTCGTGGTCCATAAATGTGCCGTATACGGGAACACTTAATTTTTTATGATTTTATAAAGACAAAATCTTGGACTAAATTCTACAAAAAAATCATTATATTCTGGGGCCAAAATGGCCTATAGTGCACAACCTCCTTAATATTAGTTTCAATTTTAATAATTTATGTTCATATTATTAGGTTACAAACCATTATCATTAATATCTAGGTCTCAACAAATTTGTAACTAAAAGTGCCAATTTGAAAGTAAATATATATTGCAAAAATAGTCATTTTAGTGTTATTTATCACAGATTTGCTAAAATATCTTTAGGTTTTTTTTAAAATTATATTTTTCACAAATTTATCAAAATAGGCTACTTTTTCATGTTTTGAAGTCGTTTTTCATAGTGTTTTTTTAAATGAGTTACTTTTTGAAATAATTTCATAGAAATAAGTAGCCAATGGTGTTTTATCTACCAGGAATGAAAACATAAATTATAAAAACTTTTTTTTATATTTTATAGTATTCTTATAGCCCGCCTTTCAAAAAGGGAGATTATATATATATATATATATATAAATTCGAACTTCCTCCTTGCGTTCAATTTTTTTCCGAAGTAATTCTCCAAAATTAGCTACAAAGCATCAATATAGATAGGAGATGCGCATATGATTAACCCAAGTTAGTTAGGTCATTTAACTTGGAGTTATGGCCCCTTGATCATAAGTGCTAATAAAAAGTGCCTATTGATGGGGGATAACAATTCAATGAATTTGCTTCTTTCCTTTCGTTGAGCATAAAAGAAGAAAAAGTCGCAGTCGCAACGAGATTCAAATTATTATGAAGCATTGGCGTTAGTCGCCCGTCATTACAAAACAACTGGGCCTTGTCCCTTTTGACCAATATCACCGGTATCGTTTTTCCTCAATCTTTTTATTGAGGGCGCGGTGACCTAATGGATAAGACGTCAGTCTTCAAATCCAGGGTCTCTCACCGCTGTGAGTTCGAGTCCCGCTCGGACCACATGTGGGAAAATGAATTTTCCTTACCGTTGGCTTTTACTGATTCACCTGGTATCAGTAAAATGGACTAGGGGAGTGGTACGCTTGTCTGTGACGTACTGACTCTGTGAGCTAGCACGGTAAAGTCGCCCTGAGTGCGCGATAGTACAAGGCAGACCATACAGCACACTCGCACTTCACATGCATACACAAAATTGTTCATTGATTAATCCAAAGAGATGAATTAAATAGTTCTCGTCGCGAATAGCTAAAAAATTGCTGATGCGACGTTAAGCAACATTCAACCAACCAACCAATCAATCTTTTTATCACTACTGTAAGTTCGTTGGTAGAGTGCTTGATCTGTTTGTAGGAAGTCGTGGGCTCAAACACTAAATTTGTTTATTACTTTTACAGGTTCTACACCTACGATTTGGTAAACAGGCGATTAGTAAGCGGTCCCAGTGATACAGGGTCATTCTTCATGCCAAACATCTGTGGCAACCCGAACTAAGTTTTGTTGAATCATCACGTGACTATTTAGAAATCGACACAGCTAGGAAGTAAACATTGTATCAAATATGATGCACTACTATTTAAAATTCAGTCGCAAGATAGTATAAGAGATGACATTTTTTTTGGTAAGAGTTGGAACTCCTTCCGAATGTTTTACACTTACCTAACGAATTAGCAGCTTAGCTTATCTCGGCCTCTTACCATATATATATATATATATATATATATATATATATATATATATATATATATATATATATATATATATATAAACAACCTCGAGATAATCATATTAAAACAAATTTTAATAGACTTAATTCGAACACGAAAAAAGTTAAGCAATTTACCGTAGATGCGTTAAGCTGAAATAGCGAATTATTTATTTTATTGTTTTTCGATTTTATCATGTTTTGGTTACAATAAAAGAGGTTATTTATTTTATCAAATCGCAAACACTTATTTATGATGTCTTTATCCTTAGTTTGACTTTCTTTATAAATCAAAAATAAATTTTATTAGTTTTTGTTTTTGTTTTGTTTAAATTGCATTAAATCGTATAGTTAAATACCTTTGACCTTTCTGCTTGACCTTTAATTCTAAAAAAGGACGTTATTGCATAGGGAACCTTGTTATATTATAAATAATATATATTGCATTGTTTATATCAAGTGAGAATCATAACACTAACCATGTATCAAGCAGGCCCTTCAATATGAATATTCCTTATGAAAGGTCAAGCGGACAAGTCAATGTTTTGTCTATGCAAGTAACATTGACCTGTCAGCTTAACCTTTCATTAGGAAGGTCCAACTCGATAATGGGTAGTGTTAGGATTCGCAGTGGATATACTCAAAAACAAACATACTAATCCATGTCCGAATCACAATCCAGAAGCAAAGTAAAAACTTTGGAACTGACAAGTTTGGTTAGACACGTGAACTTACACCAGGGAAGTGAGGCCGGGTGCTCCGGAACGGTAAGCACCTCCTGTTTAGCTAGCTACACCCGTCACGTGTGTTATCAAAATTGTGTGAAAGGAACATGTAACTATGAGACGTCAAATATATCCAGGTCAATCCTGGACACAGAGACATCAAACTTATCAACAATACTGTGGTGAAGGCCATAACACTTTTTGAGGGCCTTGATAAGCCTAGGCTTGCAATATCCCTGAGTCAACAATTTATTTGCAAGCAGACTACTTCGGTGTACAAAGTCTCCGTAGTGGGAACAAGCTCTACCATAGCGTATTAATTGGGAAATACCATATATATTGATGGTCTCATTATGTAGACGAAATAAACACATGTGATCTATATACAAAAATGTGCTCGTCCACTATCAATATTTTAATAAAAGGTCAAATGGACAGATCAATATTGTTTTTTTTTATATGATTCAACAGGATCACACTCTATTGGTTTTATAGAATATCATCAATCATGAACCTTTAGTAGACTGTACCTAAAGTTGTGGTGGATATTAAACATTAATAAATGTCGATAAATAAAAACAACATAACAAATCACTAGAACAGTCTCTTGAGGGACATATACCCTTGTCCCCAACATTGTCCAGATGTTATTTCTAAGATTTGACCTTTTCACCCTGACTTTTGACCTATATACTAAAATATGCAACACATCGTCTCATGTTTGTTTGCCTTTATGAAAAGATTGATCAAAATCCACAACTGAATATGGAAATTATAGAGTGGGGACGCAATTTTTGGATTAAAGACCAGACAGACAGGGTGAATTTTTTCATACCTTCAACTTATATAAGTGTATAAAAAGATTCACTTCATAACTTCCACACCTATGGATTTTGGTCAGCTCAACTTGGAAAAAAGTATGCTAACAACTGTAAAATACAGTCAAGCTTGTCCATAAAGGCTACACAATAAACGAGAATATAGTAGCCTTTATGAGTTGGTGGTCCTTATATTGTGAATATTGGCAATTGAAGTAAAGTTTAAATGGCTTTGAAAGGAGGTGGCCCATATATAGAGGTTCCACTGTACCAAATTAGGTTTTAAGACCAATGGGGAAGACCACGAGATCAATTATAAGATTTTATCCCCTCGGGCGATATTTGGGACAAGAGGGGGGGTTATTTTTTTAAGGTTGGTTGATTCATTGAATGGGGTTTTACGACCAAGACAAAAACAGTTCACTTATGTCGATCGCAGCTATATATGAAGTGGCAGATATTTTACCTTTGCAGTGTGCTTACTTAAGACAATGTTTAGGGAGGTTGTTTTTATGTGCCGCGCCTGCCATGACATGTGGCATTGATCGAAGAAAGGACTCAATGACATTCATTTCTAAATGCCGAGTGCTTGGCGAAAAAACAGTCCCTGCTAGCCAGACTCCGACCGTCGTTCGAACCCACAACTCTATTGTTTCTGAGAGAGAGAGAGAGAGAGAGAGAGAGAGAGTAATGATCCATTCTTGGATTTCTTTGATAAACGTACATTGCTCTCTGTTGTAGTTTACTGTTTGTAAACGCATTTTTTCTACAAGTTTTTTTTCACATTATAACAAAAAATTATATTAATTAAAAGTTATGTCACGGGATGTTTTCAAATCACGACATGTAACAACTGCTGTCAGCGTGTGACAACTTTTCCAATCACATCATAGACATGTGATAATACTATTATCACCCGGTGATAACCAGGTACAAGGGAGATAACTTGTACAACAAGACTGTGTTGTCGCTTTGTAAACAATTACAATGGCGATTCGTCGGAGGCTGACTTGAGACTACTAACTATCCATTACAAAGATGCAGAAAACTACAAAAAGGTCACCTAAGCTTCAGTTAAAATACTGCGAATGTATTTGATGGAAATGGAAAGAGAGGAAAACCTAGATCCTTACTCCAAAGAAGCTCTTGCACAGTTACTGCGGAATTTCTATGCTGATGTTCGTAAAAAATGGTCAAACGTATTAACTGTCAGCATTTAATTCAAAATTTAAAGTTTGTTTGCGTTATTTAACATTTTAAGTCCTGTTTTAGCATAATAAAATAATAATAATCCTCTATGTTATGTGGACGTCAAGAATTGTCATCCTTCAGAAGGACCATAAAGCTCGGGAGCTGGCCGCGGGAGACATCCGTTCTGAAGGGTGACAATTCTAAGTGTCCACATACCTAAAAGGCAATTATTGTATCAAAATAAAAAACAAACATACTAATCCATGTACGAATCACAATCCAGAAGCAAAGTAAAAACTTTGGAACTGACAAGTAAGGTTAGACACGTGAACTTCCACCAAGGAAATAAGACAGGGTGCTCCGGAAGGGTAAGCACCTCCTGTTAAGCTAGATACACCCGTCACGTGTGTAATCAAAAATTGTGTGAAAGGAACATGAAACTATGGGACGTCAAATATATCAAGGGCAATCCTGGACACAGAGACATCAAACTTATAAACAAAAGTCTGTGAGACGGCCATAAAACTTTTTAGGGCCTTTATAAGCCTAGGCTTGCAATATCCCTGAGTCAACAATTTATTTGCAAGCAGTCTGCTTCGTTGTACAAAGTCCCCGTAGTGGGAACAAGCTCTACCATAGCGTATTAATTAGGAAACAAATACACCATAAACAGGAGAAACAGGTATATTACTGCATAGAAAAGGAAAGTTGACAATAGAAAAATTGAAGCCATCACGTTTGTCATAAAGTTTCAAAAGTAGCCTTTCATGGGCGTCATTATTCAGGTATAAGTCTAAATATGAAGCAGAACTTGAGGAATCAGTCGTGTCTTTAATTTTAAGCTCGCTAGGATAGATGACATTCACATAGTCTCCAAATTTAGGATTGTTAAGAGACAATATTATAATTACATGTATTCTAATCTGGACCTATCTTAATCAATGATTATTAAAGATTTAAAATATCAATAAAACCATATGCAATCATCAAATATATAGATGTATATAGCCATATACTTTAAATTGTTGGAACTCTATTCACCTACAGATTATGTATTATTCTTATTTTGTTTGACCAATCAATTGATTAAGGGTCATCTAAGTAGGAAAATTCAAGTGTTAAACATTTGGTTGAAAAGCGTGAAAGAGGGGTATAATTATGAAATTACCTACACAAGCATGAAGATTTATAAATAAAAATACAGCAAGAATTGATAATTTAAGAAATTTTAAAATATTTAATGCATGTTTTTATGAAAATAGTGCAAAAATACACGTGTTGGGGAAAATAGTTTACACCTTGTATAACGAATAATTTTTAAGAATGAAAAGATATTAAGATAGTCAACATCATAGAGCAGTGCAATTGATTAAAATGATCACGCTTCGAACAACTCGCCCCTTCTGTATAGATTTTAACACCTTGAGGATCAGATGTAACAGTTACAACACTTATTTTACTTTTTCGCAATTGTGTAAAAAAGCATTGATGATATTCAGCTGTCTTACAATGAAATTGATAATTTTTTGGGATAAAAATATTAGCCAAAAGGTATTGTTTGTAGCCTGAAACATAAAATTCAGCAAATTTGCGAGTGACAGAGACAACTCTTTCAAATTTCATTAAATTCCATTCAAAACTGTAGGACTAGTTACTAGTTCTGAAGGTTAACAGACAGACAGACGAACAATCGAATGGGCATACGAATGATAGGACAGATAGACGAACAGCCTGATAACATAATTGGACCAGGTTTTCCGTTAAAATCTTGCGTGGGAATCTGTAGGACTATGTCTGAACTTTAACAGACAGATGGACGAACGATCGAATGGACATACGAATTAAAGGACAGATAGACAACAGACTGATGAAATAATTGGACCAGGTTTTCCGTTAAAATCATGCGTGTGAAACTGTAGGACTAGATCTGAATTTTAACAGACAGACGGACGAACAATCGAATGGACATACGAATGGAAGGACAGATAGACAAACAGCCTTATAACATAATTGAACCGGCTTTCCAGTTTAAATCCTACGTGTTAAAATTTAAAAAAAAGTTAAAAACTTACCGGTATATTTTTCAATGAAGTTGTTTTCTTAAGTATTTGGCACTATTCTACAGGCACCTTTGTGTAGTAATCATTCAGCCCTGAAAACAATAAGAAATTGCAATGTGAAACATAATGTTAAGTCTCATTTGTTGTCACTTATATCATTTTGGTAGTTGTTAACACTTTTCTGATATTTTTTTCAAAAATGATTTCAAAAGGGATCTATGGTGTTCTGTAAAGGCCAAATTTGCATCATCGTTCATTCGCTCATTCGACCTGAACGCGAGGGGCGAAGAGACGAAGCCAAAGAACGAAGATACGATGGTGAAGTAGCGATATTACCTTCGTTCCTTTACCATCGCAGATTCGCTCCTTTGCTATCCATGGTATTTTCGCTCCTTCGCGTCCTCGAGTCAAAGGGCGAAGAAGCAATAATACAAATTTTGCCCTATCAGAACGCCATAAATAAAATATTTACTTCTCTCAAGTCATCTAATGTTCCGATAGCTAAGCTTTTATCAAGAACAATAAACCTTTAAAGTAATATTAAATACAATACACTCCTTTACGATTTATATTTCCAACTGCAACTGATTTGTTCTATGTAAACATTGTAGCAGTTTCGTCGATATTTGCCAGTAACGTTAGTACAGAATTGTCAACAACATGTAGCGTAGGAATACATCAGAGAAAATAAAGACGGATTTTGACCTTTCTATTTGTACAAAAAGAGACGAGTCCACAGATCACGATTATGTTTATATCGCAAGAACACGTTGTTTTATGGTAATTACATATTATACCAGTTTTAATTTAACAGCACTAGACGGCCGTTTCGGAATACAATTCCTCATCAGTAGTGCTTGGACCAAAATTATGAAACCAAAATTATTTAGAAGATGTTGAAAAGCTACCCAAAAGACCAAAATATATTTTACCAAATTAAGCTAAGGAAATACTTTGCATGAGGGAGTATACCTTAGTTTTTGAGAAATTTCAAATTTAGAAATTTAGACAATTATAGTATATTTCTGACAATAATAAAAAATTATTGCCTACTGAATTTGTGATATCCTCGGGGCACCAGCCACTAGCAGAGATATCGGCTCAGGGGTAAAATATTTTTTCACAGGTTAATTTAAAAAACCGAGAAGCTATAGAATCATTTTATTTGTTTGAACACATACAGGCGCCGAAAAAGCACATGTAAGGCCGTCGAAAAACATTGAAATTTCAACATCAACAATGTCCGTTGCAACATGAAAGCACCAGGTTTTATGAAATTAATGTATGTGATGTTTTGTTAAAATTATAAATATAAGAATTGAAATAGTGTTTTGTGTCGTTTATAAGGCGATAAACTACGGCGAAGTACGTGTACATTGCATAATCTGCGAGGAAGCGACAAATACAAATTTGGTCTTAACTAAACACTATAGGAATCAAATATTCACTTCTCTCAAGTCTTCATCAAGATTCGATAAACATTATAGTAGCATTCTAAACACAATGCAGTCCTTTATGATTTTATGGTTATTGCATCGCAGGTTTTCCTTGCAAATAGGATTTTTTTTTTTTTTATGAGACTTTAAATGTGCATTGAAGTCGGTCCTTGATAAAGGCTTAGATGTCAAAACGTTGAAAAAATTGAGCGAGAGGTGAATATTATACAATTATTATCTTGTGATGAGGTAAATATGGCATTATACTGACCTGATCAAAGTAATACATATTAATCGAGGCCGTCAGTCCGAGGTAAATATTATTTTGATCAGATCCGTACAATTCCATATATACCGATATCAAAAGAAAGTAATTGTTTTATTATATGACACTTTAAAATGGATTCAACAATTCAGATTTTAGTGTAATCAACAAAATAGTCGCAACTTTTCTTCATCAAGTCTGTAAAGGCGATAAAGGTTCGTGTAACTTCAAATTCTAAAAAGTTTACAATATCCGGTAAAGCTCTTGTAAATAACATTTATTATTATCAACATCTTTTGCCTTATTGCTTCTTGGCTCCTTCCCATCTTGGATTTGAAAGTGAAGAAGCGAAGAGAAAAAAATGAGCCGGCGAAACGTTGGAAATTGCGCGAGAAGTGAATATTTATTCAATTAATTCTCCTTTTTGAAATTATTGGTTTTTTTAATTGTTTATGAAAAAATCTAAAATTGCATGACATTGGGCGAGGAGCAAAAAGTGAACATTTTCTCCTTTTTAAAAATTATTTATAAAAAAATGACATTAGAAGATGAGCGAGAAGAGAAAAAATTATTTAATTCTGATTGTTGAAATTATTTATGAAAAATGGCGTTGGAAGAATAGCGAAAAGTTAATATTTATTTATTTGATTCCCTTTTTCAAATTATTTGTGAATCAAAAACAAATACTAATCCATGTCTGAATCATAATCCAGAAGCAAAATAAAAACCTTGGAACTGACAAGTTAGGTTAGACACGTGAACTTCCACCAGGAAAGTGAGGCCGGGTTATCCGGAAGGGTTAGCACCTCCTGTCTACACCCACCACGTGTTTAATCAAAATTGTGTGAAAGGAACATGGAACTATGAGACGTAAATAATATATTCCAGAGACATCAAACTTATCAACAATACTGTGATGACGGTCATAAAACTTTTTTAGAAAAATTCTAAAACGGTTTTGCAAGATGAGGGAGAAAATTTATTTAATTACCCCCTTTTTGAAATTATTTGTGAAAAAATATTAATGGAAGATGATTGAGAAATGAACATTTTTTTTTAAAAATTATTTATAAAAATGAAATATGACATTGGAAGATGAGCGAGAAGTGAAAATTTATTCAACCGGTTCCCTTTTTGAAATTATTAATGAAAAAATGAAAGAAAATGGCATTGGAAGAGGAGTAAAATAATATTAAGATTAATATTTATTTGATATATACCCCTTTTTGAAATTATTAGTGAATGAAAGTAAAAAAAAATACATTGAAAGAGGAGCGAAAAGTCAATATTTATTTAATTGATTCCCATTTTTGAAATTATTTGTGAAAAAATTCTAAAATGGTTTTGCAAGATGAGCAAGAAAATGTATTTAATTACCCCCCTTTTGAAATTATTTGTGAAAAAATGACATTGCAAGATGAACGAGAAGTGAATATTTATTTAATTGATTCCCCTTTTTAAAATTATTTATTTAAAAAAATAAATAAAAAATTGTATCAGAAGAGGAGCGAAAAGTGAATATTTATTTAATTGATTCCACTTTTTAAAATCATTATTAAAAAAAATAAAACATTGCACCAGAAGAGGAGCGAAAAGTGAATATTTATTTAATTGATTCCACTTTTTGATACTATTCGTGAACAAAATTCGAAAATAACTTTGGAAGATGAGCAAGAAAAAAATATTTATATCTTTTTCATTATAACATGGCATTAAGAACAAATACCGACCACAATGTTCCTGTACAAGTTTAAATGTTTAGTAGGTTTACTTTGGCACCAATCTTATATATAATGTTTTTTTAACTTTGTTTTAATTTGTCCTTACTATTTAAGCATTCGTAAACAATATATAAAACAAATAACTGGGTTCGTTCATCTGTTTTCAAGCTAGTTCAACTTTTTATTTTTTTAAATTCAAAACAATTAAGAAATTTAGCTAAGTATTTATTGGAAGCAGAGTTCCTAAGAAAATCTTATGTCACTTAATTATTATATATTTTCATATGTATCTTCATTGGACAACACTTAACAATGTATAACGTAATATTTATTTTTGTAAATCCTCCCATGTGAATATTATTATTATTGTTTATTTATTGTTCATACTTTTCAAATTTTATGTTTGCCTATGAGTTGTTACTTATGGTTAAATAAAAAATATGAATATTATCAGGGAATATATCTAAAGCAAAAAGGGGATTGAAAACGGTTTATTCACGTTAAACAAACAATTGAAAAATAACTATTCACACTTATCCAACATTGAATTTAAACACCATTGATTTAAGATATTTTACCTGTTGTGTGATCAGTTAGTTTTCCCTACCAGAGAATAAAATGCCCTTTAATTAAAAAGTATGGATTAAATATGTTATAGTTTTTACTGAATTTTAAAATAACCATAGTTATAAAATAAATATGTTAAATTAAAAAAACAGTTAAATAAGAAATAAATATGTCAGTTTTTAGTAATTAAAAAATATTTCTTACCTAATTAGAATTTGATAATGTTATATTTTGACAAATAAGTATCAATTTAATCTCGAATTAATTCATTAATTTATTCTTTCATAAATTGTCCATCATAGATGTTGAATTGATTATATAAGAAATTGATAATATTGCTTAACCATTTGCATGTCATGTGTAGAGTTTTTTTTATAGAATTATTTGAAAGTGGTTATAAAAATGAAATTAATTTTAGAAACGTGACTTCTATTTGGTGCTTTAATTTAATGGAAAAATTCTAATAATTAATCAAGGTTATGTTCTTGGAATACTTTTTTCCAAAATGGAACATATTTAAGATATTTCAAATTGGATTTTTTAAATACGGTTATATTCTTGGCATATCTTTCCAAAATTGTAGATATTTTCTATATTGAATGTTTTGTTCTGAAATGGAACATAGTTTGGATTTAATTTTCAAATTAAAATTGTTTTTGAATTTTTTTCCATTATAATTTTTATATTTTTTCCAAAATAAGCATTTGCATTTTTAATCTGATGAAATTTTAAAATTGAAAAAAAAAAACAAGCAGAAGTTTTTGAGAATTCAAATTAAAGCTTTAGCTTTCATTTTACCAGGCCCCGGTTTCAAAATCATTCCTTAACTAAGATTTTAATTTAACGAATTTGGCAATCTTTGGAACTTAGAATAAACATATTTGACAAAACTAAAGTCGTTTTATGTGATCTTCAAAGTCATACAATAAATTCCAGGCTAATTAAAAAATTTACCATAAACATTATCAAATGTATCAAATTTGCCATATTTAAGTTAAGGAAAATCTAAGTTAAAGAATTCTTGTAAAACTGAAGTCGGACATATTTAATCTTCTAAAAGCGCACCTATTGTTTCCATTTTCCTTTGATGTCGTTTATCCAACATAAAAGTTTACTTTTCCCATATCAAAATATCAAATGTTGATCATGAGTAAATGTGAAGACACCATTGAAAACAAAACAATTACATGTACATTTATAAACAAAATTGGTCCACTTTTATCATAATAAACTTAAAATACATCGTATGTGTTCTGACGGTCATTTTGTCTGCCATATTAAAAATGGTGCCCATATTGGATTGGTTCATTCCCACTTAGCCGACATTTTAAAATTTTGTATCTATAGGCATCGATATGTAACTTTTTAAAACGAAGAAAACTTTTTCCGAATTTTTACAGTTTCGTTTAAACATTTTTAGAAACTACAACTTGTGATATTATTTTTAATGCTACTGCAAAGTGTGATTATAAAGGTTTTTAATGTGTGATATTTTTATTTATGACACTATTATAAAATATTATTATTATTATTTATTATTATTAATAAATGTCGCTGCTATAGATAAGGTTTAAAATATTGGCTGAGTGGGAATTGGTGTTAGTTGTTGGATTGGCAAAGACAATAGGTCTTAATTACTGGTAAAAGTAAAGTCTGTTTCAGAAAATAAATAGCATGTTTTCAAAATCTTAATAAAATGATTCCTTAAAATTATTTACTAATTGGACTATTTTTCAGCTTTACAAACTATACCAATAAAATAACAAATTCACATGTTTTTAATGTTTAATTTGATTTTATGCACATAAAATGCTACAAGTTAAACATATGCATATTTCCACCATACAAACTGCAATAGAACTTGTAACTGTGGCAAATTGGTGAAGTCAAAAATTGTTTGTGTGTCATTAAATTTTATTTCAAAATCCAATTAGAAGATTTAATCAAATGTCGTGAACTTTCCTTGAGACCCTTATATTTTTCATTTTAGACTCTCTCTCTCTCTTTCCCCCTCTCTCAATGTTTGTTAAAAAGTACTAGTTTGGAGGCATTACAAGATAGAATATCAAGTTATTTGAGAAAAAAATCACAAAAAGCAATTACATGTACATATATAATATATAAATATATAATACATATAACCCTTTTTCTAGGTAAAATAATCAATTTAATAGGTTTCTAAATGATTAACTGAGTAGAACAGTCAAAATGTTAATTTTAATTTATAAAAACATTGATTTAGCATAAAATTAAAAATTTTGTCTTAAAACTTGCAATATTACACAGAAATCATTGTATCCAATGTACGAACTGATTTAAAACTGAAAAACAAATGCACTATTTCTAAGCATCAGATAATGAGAAGTGGACAAAAGTGATTAAGTTCCGTTCTGGAATCACGTGGCATATGATGATGAAATAACAAAGATCCAGTATTAACCTCTGTATTAAAACTAGGTACAAAATAATAAAAAGTTTAACTAATATTTATGTTTTTTTGTTCATCTTTATAATTGTATATGATATTTTGTTCTGAAGTTCCGATATGACAAAGAATCTATAGTTGAATTTTATAATACAGATCTAATTCATTTATTTATTTATTTATTCATTTATATAAAGTGCAATTTTTAATCATCAAAATATGATAGAATAATAAAGTTTAAAGGAATAACTTGTTGACATTTAAATTACAAAAAAATCCTTTTGATGGCCCAACTCCAGCACACTAGCCAAATTTCGCGATTAAAGGCCCAATATCTGAAAATATTCTCCAGCACACGAGCCAAATTTTTTCACGCTTTTAACAAAAAAAAAAAAAAAAATCAAAAAAAAAAAAAAAAAAAAAAAAAAAAAAAAATCATTAACCTGCTGTACTATATGATCTGTTTACAAATATAAAAAACAAACAACAATGTCCAAATCACAAGACTGTAAACTGGGTAATAAGGTTTTAAACATAAACTTTATACACGTGAATTTTCAGTAGGGAAGTGAGGTCGGGTGCTGCGGAATTGTAAGCACCTCCTGTCTAGCTAGCTACACCCATCACAAGTAAAATTTCACGCTGTACTATAAAATCTGTTTCCTAATATCAAAAACAAAAACATATTAATCCATGCCCAAATCACAATCCCAAAAACAAATTAAAAACTGAGTAATTAAATTAAAAACTCGAACTTTATAAAAGTGAACTTTCATTATTGAAGTGAGACCGGGTGCCACATCGAGCTCCTATGTAGCTAGTCATCTGCCATTTGAAATCAAAATTTTGAATAGATCAGTAAATTCCAGGGAAATTTTCAGTATTTATCATACATAGGCATGGAAGGGCAAAACGAAAAAAATCGTCTAACCGACATACTACTGTTTAATTCATGTCCGGCAGAGCACATGTTTTTCAAGCTTTTAGATATGAAAATCAATAAATTTTCTACCATGTCATATACCGTTGTGAAGTATGCATTTTGTCGTAATAAATGAGCACCAAGGTACATACCATCTCATTCAGAAAATAAACGCAAAACTTTTTAAAATCCTTGCGGGAATTTGTCATTGTTTACTTTTGGAACAGACGAACGGAAGTTGCAATCATCCGGGCAATTTCAAGTTTATCCTGGATTCATCGTGGGTACGATCGCTTAACAAGGGAAACAACTCCTACAATTTGGTTGTTTACAGCTACTGTTTTCCTTTGGGTAGTCTCCCTTTAGTCAGACGATCTTACCGGTGTGAAAAAATGAAATCGTTGTACATGCGCAGTTTTATACTTCCTGTCGTCTGTATGACTCCAATGCATAGTGTAGATCCCCGCAAGGATTTTAAAAAGTTTTGCGTTTTATTTTCTGAATGAGATGGTATGTACTTTGGTGCTCATTTATTACGACAAAATGCATACTTCACAACGGTATATGACATGGTAGAAAATTTATTGATTTTCATATCTAAAAGCTTAGCTGGAATACATATTTTCTGTCACAAATGTGATTTTTTCTATATACAGACGTAAACCAAAACATACAGCATTGACAAAAATATAATTTTGAGTAGGTCTCTGAATAATGAATAAATATGCACTGTTAATTTGTCCAAGCAATTCTCTATTAAAATGTAAAAGTTTTTTAAAGAAATTATTTGTAAGGAGTTATAAAGTAATTAATATAATTCTGTAAAAATTAATAATTACCACAAATTTCATCTGTATCAGCTTCAAAATTGCTAATCATGTGACGCACAGATGTTCTTATCCTCCTTTTTCATTGGTGAATCAAAACACGTGATCATATTAAAGTCCTTTTAGGAAGAACAAAGTGAAACTATCTTTCTCAGAAATTTTACAATTTTATAATTTAGAGTGAATTTGGAGAAATAAATACTATTATACACGGCGATAAGTATTTCCGTGAGTGTTGAATGTATCAGACAAAGAACTGATTTAGAATTGATGCAAAAGGAAGTACAGCATAGTACAGGCTTGTCGAAAGTTTAACACCGAACTTACAAAAGGAGCCGAAACTCGACTGTCGAGTGATGGATAGATAGTGATCGAAAGTCTTCCAAGGGATACAGTACAGGCGTGTCGAAAGTTTAACACCGAACTTACAAAAGGAGCCGAAACTCGACTGTCGAGTGATGGATAGATAGTGATCGAAAGTCTTCCAAGGGATACAGTACAGGCGTGTCGAAAGTTTAACACTGAACTGACGAAATGCGTCAAAACTCGACTGTCAAGTTATAGATAGTTAGTGATCGAAATTATGTCAAGAGATATGTAGTCTCGTCGAAAGTTTAACACTGAACTGACGAAATGCGTCAAAACTCGACTGTCAAGTTATAGGTAGTTAGTGATCGAAAGTATGTCAAGAGATATGTAGTCTCGTCGAAAGTTTAACACTGAACTGACGAAATGCGTCAAAACTCGACTGTCAAGTTATAGGTAGTTAGTGATTGAATGCCTGTCAAGAGATATGTAGTCTCGTCGAAAGTTTAACTCTGAACTGACTGTCACTAGTTATCCATATCTGTCACTAGTTAATCACATCTGTCACTAGTAAATCATATCTGTCACTAGTTAATCATATATATGTCACTAGTGATCCATATATGCCACTAGTTTATCATATCTGTCAATAGTTAATTATATCTGTCACTAGCTATCCATACATGTCACTAGTTATCCATATTTGCCACTAGTTAATTATATCTGTCACTAGTTAATCATATCTGTCGCTAGATATCCATATATGTCACTAGTAAATCATATATATCACTAGTTATTCATATCTGTCATTATATATCCATATCTGTTACTAGTAAATCATATCTGTCACTAGTTATCCATATCTATCACTAGTTTATGATATCTGTCACTAGGAAATCATATTATACAATTATTGTCTTTTGATGAGGTGGATATACGGACCAGAACAAAGTAATATAGGCCGTCAGGCCGAGGTGATATAGGCCGTCAGGCCGAGGTGAATATTATTTTGGTCAGGTCCGTATAGTCCCATATCCACTGATATCAAAAGACAGTTACTGTTTTATTATATGAATGAAAAATGACAATTTAAAAAAAACAGATTTTAGTGTACTTAGCAAAATGATCGACATTACTTGTGACGTTTATCAAGTCGGTAAAGCCGGTTTTAAAACCTCTTTTAAATAATTTCTTTTTAGTTTAATAGCACTATCTGTTCACTTTTTTGTGTCCATGGCATCTTTTGATGTCAAAATTACCTCAAATATTCCGAGATTTTCACAGACGCAAACTTTTACGCTGCTTGTCATCTGTGAATTGCCAAAACCGTGTCAATGACGTCAGCACATGCTATCTTTTGACGTCTTTTAATTATGACGTCATAATTTACGAGACGTCCCATGAAGTTACATGAAAGAAGGCATATGATTGGATATTTACTCGAGTCTTGTCCAATCAGACAAACCAAAACTCAGAGAAGTGTCGATTGAATTGGGAATTCCCTAATCTATTAATGGGTACTGTCTGGGATGAAAATGTGATATGCAGGTGGATATCGCATTTTATCCGGCGAATCAAATTGCTTCTAGGCCAATTAGATTGTATGGAATTTTTCATTCATATGATAACAGTCACTAGTTTTTAAACTTGTCACTAGTTATCCATATTCGTCACTAGTTTTCCATAACTTAGCCAATCGGCAGCTGAGCTTTGATACTTTTTTGTTGCGTTCAGTGTTAAACTTTGGACAGCCCTGTATTGTATCTTTCGGCAGCTATTTGGTCACTAGCTATCCACATCTCGTCCATTCGACAGCAGAACTTTTAAAAAGCTCATTATTAATCTTTCTACTGGCCCGAAAGTAATTGTAGAATAACTGTTGAAATAAAGCAGATAAGATGTTGTTTTGGTATTAATTCATAAGCTTAGTGTTAAACTTTTGAACAGGTCTATATTTTACTAACAGCAACTTGTATGTTATTCTAGGATACAATGACCATGCAATTATTCAGGAAATAACACTTTCTATTGAACAACTAAGTGATGTATATAAACAATAAACTAAAGTAAAACGCAATCATCATAACAGGAAAATGTCCTCACGGAAACTTTGTAAGTGGGCGTATTAAAAGTCATCATCGACTCCAGTTTCATAATCAGACTTTTATTAGATTTTCATAATTTAATTGAAAACATTTTGGTCAGCTATTTTGGAACTACGAATAAATATGTTTGTCAAAACTAAATGCAGACATCAAAGACTTGATATTATCTTTAAAATGACGCCTTAAATTTCCTAATATCTCAACAATGAACAAAATTATAAAGGTTTTTAATTTTTCAGTTAAAGTTTCCTTAAGTTAAGGTAAATCTTAAGTTAAGGTAAATCTTAAGTTAAGTAAATCTTAAGTTAAGAAATGATTGTTAAACAGGTACCAGATTCACAATCATATGCATCCCTTAACTTAGAGAGGCCGCGGTGGCCGAATGGATAAGACGATAGTCTTCAAATCCAGGGTCTCTCACGGCCGCTGTGAGTACGATTCCCGCTCAGACGTGAATTTGCCTTGCCGTTGGCCTTCACTGGTTCACCTGGTATAAGTGTAATGGACTGGCTGAGTGGTAAGCTTGTCTGCGGCATAGTGACTCTGTGAGCTAGCACGTTAAAGTCGCCCTGAGTGCGCGCTAGTACAAGGCACTCCATACAACACATACGCACTTTACAATTATACATAAACATTAATATTTACAATATGACTGTACCTGTCTTCGATGAAACATACAGAAGGAATTGTATTTCAATTCCCAATGAAAGACAATGGGGGTCATGACCCTTGATGTGTATTAATTTTCCCGCAATATTACGTCATATACTACACAGGGGGTCGCGTGGTCATGTGAGACACACCGATCTCGCATGGCTAAAAACCCTATATCACACGAGCAAATATGGAAAAATAGCGCCAAGGTACAAAATATTTATTAAAAGAAAGAATTAAAAATATAAGAAATGACATTTCGCCCTCCATCGAATTTGGCAAGCGCCCCACTATCTTTCATTACCCCTTGAAATACCATGAGCAGAATGTCATTTCTTAAATAAAATAGTTCTCGTCGCGAATAGCTGAAAAGAAATAGCTGATACGGCGTTAAGCAACATTTCACCAACAAACCAACCCACCAACCTTTACATTAACATAAAGTCGGCAAATTTTATATTTTGATAACTTTACTAATTAGGTGTCATATTGAAAGATCATTTCAGACTTACATCATTCGTTTGAAGTTTTTGTCAAAAATATCAATTTCTAGTTCAAAATAGAATTTCAAAATTTTCCGAATTCAAGTTAACAAAAAACCTTAGTTAGAATGGGGCCAGTCTGTTTTCATGTTCGCTTCTGTATAAAAAGGGAGATAAATCATAATGTATATAATCTTTAGTCCCATCAAACACTTCAAGTTCCGATGATAAAAGGTCAAGTGACCTTCTCTAAGACATTAAATGGTAGAGCTGATAGAATCTGATTCGTAAATTGTTATTGTTATCAACAATATATCATTTGAAAGCAGAAAATACACTATGTCAAAATTAGGTAATGGTTGGTTGAATGTCGCATCATTAATTTTTCAGCTATTCGCGACGAAACTATTTTATCAATCTCTGTGGATAAACCTATGAACAAGCCCGTGTGTGCATGTGAAGTGCGAATGTGTTGTATGATCTGCCTTGTATCTGCGCGCACCCAGGGCGACTTTAAGGTGCTAGCTCAACACGTCAGTACGCCGCAGACAGGACTACCCTAGATACATTATACTGACACCGACAAAGAGTATTTGCAAATCTAAAACAGAGTCAATTATACTGACACCGACAAAGAGTATTTGCAAATCTAAAACAGAGTCACATTATACTGACACCGAAAAGTATTTGCAAATCTAAAACAGAGTCACATTATACTGACACCGACAAAGAGTATTTGCAAATCTAAAACAGAGTCACATTATACTGACACCGACAAAGAGTATTTGCAAATCTAAAACAGAGTCACATTATACTGACACCGACAAAGAATATTTGCAAATCTAAAACAGAGTCACATTATACTGACACCGACAAAGATATTTGCAAATCTAAAACAGAGTCACATTATACTGACACCGACAAAGAGTATTTGCAAATCTAAAACAGAGTCACATTATACTGACACCGACAAAGAGTATTTGCAAATCTAAAACAGAGTCACATTATACTGACACCGACAAAGAGTATTTGCAAATCTAAAACAGAGTCACATTATACTGACACCGACAAAGAGTATTTGCAAATCTAAAACAGAGTCACATTATACTGACACCGACAAAGAGTATTTGCAAATCTAAAACATAGTCACATTATACTGACACCGACAAAGAGTATTTGCAAATCTAAAACAGAGTCACATTATACTGACACCGAGAAAGAGTATTTGCAAATCAAAAAACAGAGTCACATTATACTGACACCGACAAAGAGTATTTGCAAATCTAAAACAGAGTCACATTATACTGACACCGACAAAGAATATTTGCAAATCTAAAACAGAGTCACATTATACTGACACCGACAAAGAGTATTTGCAAATCTAAAACAGAGTCACATTATACTGACACCGACAAAGAGTATTTGCAAATCTAAAACAGAGTCACATTATACTGCACCGAGAAAGAGTATTTGCAAATCAAAAAACAGAGTCACATTATACTGACACCGACAAAGAGTATTTGCAAATCTAAAACAGAGTCACATTATACTGACACCGACAAAGAGTATTTGCAAATCTAAAACAGAGTCACATTATACTGACACCGACAAAGAGTATTTGCAAATCTAAAACATAGTCACATTATACACTGACACCGACAAAGAGTATTTGCAAATCTAAAACAGAGTCACATTATACTGACACCGATAAAGAATATTTGCAAATCTAAAACAGAGTCACATTATACTGACACCGACAAAGAGTATTTGCAAATCTAAAGCAGAGTCACATTATACTGACACCGACAAAGAGTATTTGCAAATCTAAAACAGAGTCAAATTATACTGACACCGACAAAGAGTATTTGCAAATCTAAAACAGAGTCAAATTATACTGACACCGACAAAGAGTATTTGCAAATCTAAAACAGAGTCAATTATACTGACACCGACAAAGAGTATTTGCAAATCTAAAACAGAGTCACATTATACTGACACCGACAAAGAGTATTTGCAAATCTAAAACAGAGTCAATTA
This sequence comes from Anadara kagoshimensis, assembly GCA_021292105.1. Lineage (NCBI taxonomy): Eukaryota > Metazoa > Mollusca > Bivalvia > Arcoida > Arcidae > Anadara > Anadara kagoshimensis. Next base: position 46,922,172 of record CM037874.1, read on the forward strand.
TACTGACACCGACAAAGAGTATTTGCAAATCTAAAACAGAGTCACATTATTCTGACACCGATAAAGAATATTTGCAAATCTAAAACAGAGTCACATTATACTGACACCGACAAAGAGTATTTGCAAATCTAAAACAGAGTCACATTATACTGACACCGACAAAGAGTATTTGCAAATCTAAAACAGAGTCACATTATACACTGACACCGACAAAGATATTTGCAAATCTAAACAGAGTCACATTATACTGACACCGACAAAGATATTTGCAAATCTAAAACAGAGTCACATTATACTGACACCGACAAAGAGTATTTGCAAATCTAAAACAGAGTCACATTATACTGACACCGACAAAGAGTATTTGCAAATCTAAAACAGAGTCACATTATACTGACACCGACAAAGAGTATTTGCAAATCTAAAGCAGAGTCACATTATACTGACACCGACAAAGAATATTTGCAAATCTAAAACAGAGTCAAATTATACTGACACCGACAAAGAATATTTGCAAATCTAAAACAGTCACATTATACTGACACCGACAAAGAGTATTTGCAAATCTAAAGCAGAGTCACATTATACTGACACCGACAAAGAATATTTGCAAATCTAAAACAGAGTCACATTATACTGACACCGACAAAGAATATTTGCAAATCTAAAACAGAGTCACATTATACTGACACCGACAAAGATATTTGCAAATCTAAAACAGAGTCACATTATACTGACACCGACAAAGAGTATTTGCAAATCTAAAGCAGAGTCACATTATACTGACACCGACAAAGAATATTTGCAAATCTAAAACAGAGTCAAATTATACTGACACCGACAAAGAATATTTGCAAATCTAAAACAGAGTCACATTATACTGACACCGACAAAGAGTATTTGCAAATCTAAAGCAGAGTCACATTATACTGACACCGACAAAGATATTTGCAAATCTAAAACAGAGTCACATTATACTGACACCGACAAAGAATATTTGCAAATCTAAAACAGAGTCACATTATACTGACACCGACAAAGAATATTTGCAAATCTAAAACAGAGTCACATTATACTGACACCGACAAAGAGTATTTGCAAATCTAAAGCAGAGTCACATTATACTGACACCGACAAAGATATTTGCAAATCTAAAACAGAGTCAAATTATACTGACACCGACAAAGAGTATTTGCAAATCTAAAACAGAGTCAAATTATACTGACACCGACAAAGAGTATTTGCAAATCTAAAACAGAGTCAATTATACTGACACCGACAAAGAGTATTTGCAAATCTAAAACAGAGTCACATTATACTGACACCGACAAAGAGTATTTGCAAATCTAAAACAGAGTCAAATTATACTGACACCGACAAAGAGTATTTGCAAATCTAAAACAGAGTCAAATTATACTGACACCGACAAAGAGTATTTGCAAATCTAAAACAGAGTCAAATTATACTGACACCGACAAAGAGTATTTGCAAATCTAAAACAGAGTCACATTATACTGACACCGACAAAGAGTATTTGCAAATCTAAAACAGAGTCAAATTATACTGACACCGACAAAGAGTATTTGCAAATCTAAAACAGAGTCACATTATTCTGACACCGATAAAGAATATTTGCAAATCTAAAACAGAGTCACATTATACTGACACCGACAAAGAGTATTTGCAAATCTAAAACAGAGTCACATTATACTGACACCGACAAAGAGTATTTGCAAATCTAAAACAGAGTCACATTATACACTGACACCGACAAAGAATATTTGCAAATCTAAAACAGAGTCACATTATACTGACACCGACAAAGAATATTTGCAAATCTAAAACAGAGTCACATTATACTGACACCGACAAAGAGTATTTGCAAATCTAAAACAGAGTCACATTATACTGACCGACAAAGAGTATTTGCAAATCTAAAACAGAGTCACATTATACTGACACCGACAAAGAGTATTTGCAAATCTAAAACAGAGTCACATTATACTGACACCGACAAAGAGTATTTGCAAATCTAAAACAGAGTCACATTATACACTGACACCGACAAAGAATATTTGCAAATCTAAAACAGAGTCACATTATACTGACACCGACAAAAAATATTTGCAAATCTAAAACAGAGTCACATTATACTGACACCGACAAAGAGTATTTGCAAATCTAAAACAGAGTCACATTATACTGACACCGACAAAGAGTATTTGCAAATCTAAAGCAGAGTCACATTATACTGACACCGACAAAGAGTATTTGCAAATCTAAAGCAGAGTCACATTATACACTGACACCGACAAAGAGTATTTGCAAATCTAAAACAGAGTCACATTATACTGACACCGACAAAGAGTATTTGCAAATCTAAAACAGAGTCACATTATACTGACACCGACAAAGAGTATTTGCAAATCTAAAACAGAGTCACATTATACTGACACCGACAAAGAGTATTTGCAAATCTAAAACAGAGCCACATTATACTGACACCGACAAAGAGTATTTGCAAATCTAAAACAGAGTCACATTATACTGACACCGACAAAGAGTATTTGCAAATCTAAAACAGAGTCACATTATACTGACACCGACAAAGAGTATTTGCAAATCTAAAACAGAGTCACATTATACTGACACCGACAAAGAGTATTTGCAAATCTAAAACAGAGCCACATTATACTGACACCGACAAAGAGTATTTGCAAATCTAAAACAGAGTCACATTATACTGACACCGACAAAGAGTATTTGCAAATCTAAAACAGAGCCACATTATACTGACACCGACAAAGATATTTGCAAATCTAAAACAGAGTCACATTATACTGACACCGACAAAGAGTATTTGCAAATCTAAAACAGAGTCACATTATACTGACACCGACAAAGAGTATTTGCAAATCTAAAACAGAGTCACATTATACTGACACCGACAAAGAGTATTTGCAAATCTAAAGCAGAGTCACATTATACTGACACCGACAAAGAGTATTTGCAAATCTGAAACAGAGTCACATTATACTGACACCGACAAAGAGTATTTGCAAATCTAAAACAGAGTCACATTATACTGACACCGACAAAAAGTATTTGCAAATCTAAAGCAGAGTCACATTATACTGACACCGACAAAGAGTATTTGCAAATCGAAAGCAGAGTCACATTATACTGACACCGACAAAGAGTATTTGCAAATCTAAAGCAGAGTCACATTATACTGACACCGGGTGAACCTGTAAAGGCCAACGGCAAGGAAAATCCACATTCCCATATTTGATATGAGCGGGAGTCGAAATCACAGCGGTGAGAGATCCTGGATTTTTTAGACTGACGTCTTATCCATTAGGCCACCACGGACTCTAAAATTAGGTAATGCTTATATATAGAGTATATGTGTATTATGATCCGGGAAGGGGTAAAGTTCAAATAAACCAAATTTACCATGTGGTTCGCATATAATTTGATTTAGCCAAAAAAAAAAGGTGATGGTACCGTTTTTACAACTTTTGTTTTGAATTACTCATCAAATGGTGCATCATTTAATATGCCTATTCCGTATAAGAACCCCGTGACAGTGACGTCATAAAAATGCCCTTTTTACATGTACCAAGGGACCCTATTGAAAAGGCCAGAGTGTGTTATGTAATGCGAATTCTGTGCAACAGACAGTACAGACCTGTAGTAAGTTTAAGACTAATCTAACGAAAATAAGCTGAACTCAGCTGTTAAGTGGTCGAGGTATGGATACCTAGTGACAGAAAAGCTGCCGGGAGACAGATAGTAGATGCCGGGAGATAGATAACAGCTGCCGGGAGATAGATAAAAGCTGTCGGGAGATAGATAACAGCTGTCGGGAGATAGAAAGTAGATGCTATGAGATAGATACAAGCTGCCGGGAGATAGATAGTAGATGCCATGAGATAGATACCAGCTGCCGGGAGATAGATAACAGCAGCCGAGAGATAGATAACAGCTGCCGGGAGATAGATAGTAGATGCCATGAGATAGATACAAACTGTCGGGAAATAGATAACAGCTACCGGGAGATAGATAGCAGCTGCCACTGCCGGGAGATAGATACCAGCTGTCGGGAGATAGATAGTAGCTGCCGGGAGATAAATACCAGCTGCCGGGAGATAGATACACAGTTTTCGGGAGATAGATAGTAGTTGCCGGGAGATAGATAACAGCTGCCAGGAGATAGACAACAGGTGTCGGGAGATAGATAACAGCTGCCAGGAGATAGACAACAGGTGTCGGGATATAGATAACAGTTGCCAGGAGATAGACAACAGCTGTCGGGAGACATTGCTGGGAGATAGATAGCATCTGTATGGAGATAGATAGCAGCTGTATGGAGATAGATAACAGCTGCCAGGAGATATATACCAGATGTCGGGAGATAGATAGTAGCTACCGGGAGATAGATAACATCTGCCGAGGGATAGATAACAGCTGCCGAGTGATAGACAACAGCTGTATGGAGATAGATAACAGCTGTATGGAGATAGATAACAGCTGTATGGAGATAGATAACAGCTGTATGGAGATAGATAGCCAGCTGCCAGGAGATATATACCAGCTGTCGGGAGATAGATAACAGCTGCTGGGAGATAGATAACATCTGCCGAGTGATAGATAACAGCTGCCGGAGATAGACAACAGCTGCCGAGTGATAGACAACAGCTGTATGGAGATAGAGAACAGCTGTATGGAGATAGATAACAGCTGTATGGAGATAGATAACAGCTGTCAGGAGATAGATAACAGCTGCCAGGATATAGATAACAGCTGCCAGGAGATAGATAACAGCTGCCAGGAAACATTGCCGGGATATAGATAGCATCTGCTGGGAGATAGATAACATCTGCCGAGTGATAGATAACAGCTGCCGGAGATAGACAACAGCTGCCGAGTGATAGACAGCTAATCAGGAGATAGATAACAGCTGCCAGGATATAGATAACAGCTGTCGGGAGATAGATAACAGCTGCCAGGAAACATTGCCGGGATATAGATAGCATCTGCCGGGAGATAGATATCATCTGCCTGGAGATAGAAAGCAGCTGTGGGGAGAAAGATAGCAGCTGCCGGGATATAGATAACAACTGCCGAAAATATATAGCTTATATGTACGAGGGGCTGAGATCGGAGATTCTGATTCGGTACTAATTCGTTATCATAGTGTTAAACTTTCGACAGGTCTGTATTGTATATCAACTCGCTGTCTAAGAAGATTATGTGGTACAGATATGAATACCTAGTGGCCGAAAAGCTGCCAGGAGAAAGATAACAGCTGCCAGGAGAAAGATAACAGCTGCCAGGAGAAAGATAACAGGTGCCAGGAGAAAGATAACAGCTGCCAGGAGATAGATAACAGCTGCCAGGAGAAAGATAACAGCTGCCAGGACAAAGATAACAGCTGCCAGGAGAAAGATAACAGCTGCCAGGAGATAGATAACAGCTGCCAGGAGAAAGGTAACAGCTGCCAGGAGATAGATAACAGCTGCCAGGACAAAGATAACAGCTGCCAGGAGATAGATAACAGCTGCCAGGAGATAGATAACAGCTGCCAGGAGAAAGATAACAGCTGCCAGGAGAAAGATAATAGCTGCCAGGAGATAGATAACAGCTGCCAGGAGATAGATAACAGCTGCCAGGAAAAAGATAACAGCTGCCAGGAGAAAGATAACAGCTGCCAGGAGAAAGATAACAGCTGCCAGGAGATAGAAACAGCTGCCAGGAGAAAGATAACAGCTGCCAGGAGAAAGATAACAGCTGCCAGGAGATAGATAACAGCTGCCAGGAAAAAGATAACAGCTGCCAGGAGAAAAATAACAGCTGCCAGGAGAAAGATAACAGCTGCCAGGAGAAAGATAACAGCTGCCGAAAAGATATAGCTTGCGAAGGGCCGAGATCGGAGATTCTAATTCGGTATTAATTCGATTTCGTAGTGTTAAACTTTCGACAGGTCCGTGTTGTATTTCGACTCGCTGTATCAAGAAAAATAATAATTTTTATATATCTAGTACACTTATTAAAATATCACGTATAGACAAACAAATTGACCTGTCCGCTTGACCTTTCATTAGGAATATTCTTAAAGAAGGGTCCAACCAATACATGGGTAGCGTAAAAATTATACACATTGTCCTTGATAAGTGTTCACATCATATAGACGAAATATACAGACGTTATCCTATTGCTTAAATAAACTCGTCCATAATGAATATTTAAATCAAAGGACAAGCGGACAGGCCAATATTGTTTACCAACAGAAATTCTTTATAAATCAGGGTCACGTGATAATGTCACGTGTAATATTTTTTTCAATTACCCTTAAGAGAATAGCAACAACAGGCATGGAGAAAGTCTTTTTTCTATGTGTTTTGTTAATTTTTCTGGTGCATGCCCAAAAAGATTACACAAAATGCGATGTGAGTATAAATTTATCATTTTCAAATATTAAATATAAGCTGCTTAAAATGTGTATATAAATATTGCCCAGCTCAATAACCAACAATGTGAACAAAATATATATCTTATTTTAAATTATGCATGTTTAAATTCATCTAATTGAGGCCCCTCGAACTCCCTATACGCCAATTTTAAATGCAAAGATGTATACTTGTATCTTGGCCCCTCGTAAGCGTTAGCTTTTCGGCAGCTGTTCTCTATCTCCCGGAAACTATTCGTCAACTAGATATTTATATATATCTTATTTTAAATTTTGCAAGTTTAAATTCATCTAATAGAGGCCCACCAAACTCCCTATACGCCAATTTTAAATGCAAAGATGTATACTTGTATCTTGGCCCCTCGTAAGCGTTAGCTTTTCGGCAGCTGTTCTCTATCTCCCGGAAACTATTCGCCAACTAGATATCCATATATCATAATACTTAACGTAAATGGGGTAGATTTTGGCAACACTTTATGGTTCTATAAAATAAAAAGTTTCGACAAAATTAAGTTTCGACGAAATTAAGTTTCGACAAAAGGACGATACCCAAAACTCCGAGCTATCCGCCTATAGGATTCAAAATTTAAAAGTATGTTGAATACATATTGATAGTGAAAAAACCTAAAGCTGCTATCATTATGTAAAAGTTTATATGGTACAAATCTCAGTAAAACATTGCATTATATGTTTAACACATGTAATCCATTGGTCAAGTCTCCGTATAACTCTATACAAACATGGAACAAGTCAGTGAAAATCAACAAGTTTTTTAATAAATACACATAGAGCGCATGCTTCTCCATTAAAGATATTTGAATATAAAAACTATATTATTTAACTGTTATATATGCAAAATATGGTTAATGGAGAGAAATGCGCTGATACTGAATTTTGTAAAAATCAATGTTTAGAGAGTTACCCCAATATAACCTCTTAATATACAGTACTATACTCGTATTTGATATTAATAAACCCATGTTGTCAATAGTAGTGGATATACGTAGGGACTAGTAAGTCTTACGTTGTTGGTTCGAATCCCAAAGTTAAAATTTTATTTTTTTAACTTATATAATTAAATAAAATGTATGTTTTACGGCTTTATTTCTTTTTATCTTACTTTATGTTAGAATTTAAATGCAATATTATTTATTTCTGCCACAAATAACTTAATAGAAAGAAAAACATGCACGCATATTTGTTTTATACATACAATATATATAACGACATTACAATCCAGTTTAAGGCCACTTGTTATTTCCCGTGTGTTTCGTGTATGTTAACACATACTAAACAAAATGCCAAAACATTGACTTTTCTAAGTGCATTCGTCGCACGAAGAAAGGCCATAGACGAAAAGTCGAGGTAGGTTTCATATGTGATGAATGTCACTAGTTAGACAAGACTGAATATCATGAACTTGAGGTTGGTCAAATAAACTTGAAATCTTTTAAATGTATAGACCTACCCATTTTTAGCTGCGGCAAATAAATTGCCATTTGCTTTATTTTCAAAGAAAAAGTTTCCGCCATGAAACTTGCACCAATTCAGGCATGAACTGACATTTTCGTCAAAGTATCTTTGTACCATCTTGTGTTTGCATATGCTGTAATCATTTATCTAGACAAAATATAAAACCTTTAGTTATCTTTGATGCTTCAAAGATGAAAAAAGTTCCGTCAAGTCTACATACAACGGAAATCGTCGAATTATTAAACAATCTCCAAATAAGAATCATTGATAGTAAAAGTAGAGTAATTGATTTCGATTATACAAATGACCTTTCTGGTGATGACTATTATGCATTGACTGGACTTAGCATCTTGTAACAAAGGTTATATCAGTGAATTAAAGTCCACAGCACTAATGCCTAAAAGCTTTGCGTTAGGGCTGCTCTTGACAAAGCTACTATGTGGTCTGAAAAATGCTCCACAGGTGTCAAGCATTTTCTCTTAAATACGGGTGGCTCTAACAACAGAGTTTCTTGAATGTCTTCTATCATCGATTTCATCTAAATACAAGTATGACGGCCTAATTCGAAGTACATGTATTCTGCTATAAAATCACACTGACACACAACATGTACATACGCATTATGACGCAAAAACAAAACAAGCCATTGTGACACCCGAGTTTTTGTGCTAAGAAAGTAATGGCAATTTCTGACAGTAGCGCTACACTTTGGTGCAGAATAACAAACATTTAAATTATAAAGAAAACTAACCAATCAGCAAAGCCTGCTTCCACACACGTCATTATAAAAACGGAAAAATGTATTCATATGCAACGTAGAATTATTTGTACTTGGCCTCGAAGTAATGACGGGTATAGAGGCCTGAAAAGGGTGTAACCTATTTCTTGCGTATATATTCCTATAGGCGGATAGCTCGGCGTTTTGGGAATCATTCTTTAATGAAAACTGTGATAAAGCTTTGGCTGAACTTCAAAATGGCATCTTAAATTCCCGAATATCTTTTAAAAAATTAACAAAATTATTAAAGTATCAAATAATTGATGGAAAATCTTAATTAAGAAATGGTAGAAAAACTGGAGTCAGTTGGTTAAAGTTTGGCAGTTTAATCATTTGGTCGTGCGAATTAAAACAAGAATAAAATGTCAATATGTCCCTTCTTCATTTATTATACATTGATTGAATGAGATTTACTCTTCCACTCGAAATAATTTCACTTATATCAAGATATCACCAGTTGAAGATGAGTAGAATGTTAGATACAGATAATCTCAATCTTTGACACTCAGCCTCTACAACTTAAAACTTCGTACTTTTTTGTAATTTGACAAACATTTAAAAAGACTGTCTTAAAATGACCAAAAAGAAAAAAGATTATGAAATCAAATACCAAATTTAAAAACTTGAACATTGTGCTATTTTAGAAGTTTTTTATGATCATATGACCTTGTCTTTGATCATTCCCTTTTGGTATGTAGCACATTTTTTCGATACTGTATATATCTTGTTCTTATCACAATAATACAATGTACCTCATACAAAAATTTTTATGAAAAATTGCAATTATTCAAGTTTCTTTTATGATCCTGTGACCTTGACCTTGATGCGAGATACACCTTTAATTTCTATACAGTATATATCTTATGAATATCTTAATACCTCTTTTGATATAAAACAAAAAGAGTGAAAACGAATGAAAAAGTTCAATCATAGTTTTAAAGTTTTTTTTAGACCTACGACCTTGACCTTGATGTGTCTAATTCGGTACGCTACACATCCTCTTTCCATACTATAAATATCTTGTAAATATCTTTGATACCCAATTTTATATCCTCGTGTGTCCTAAGTTCGTGGTACTAACACTATTAATGGGCAACGGTCAATAAACAATAAACATTTGAGTCTAACTTCAAATTTCTTGTCACTTCACTTTCAAAATCGAAAATAACCTCGGCTCCATTATATACCGGTAAACATCGTTTGCAAACAATATCCACGAGTTAGATGCTATTTTGAAGAAAGTGTTGTAAGTTCGTGGGAGATCTCCTGGATCGCGTGATTTCACATGATTAATCTTTTAAAAAACTAATTTTATCTGAAAGAAATATTTTAAGTAGGCTAGTTTAGATTAAAACAGAATTTGTTAAAAAACAAAATTTATAACAAGAAAAAAACTATCATACACTTCCGGTATGACATGAACAATTGACCTCGTTTTTACATCATATTATATAGTGAAAAATGCATATATTTTACTGAAAATGGTTTAAGTGTCACACGTTTTTGATTTCATAAATAAACTATATTTACCTGGTACTAAATGTTTCAAACCAGGATCGGATAAATAAGTCGGAGATTCTATTTGCAGACGACATAATTTACATCTTGATTTATTTTATATGTGACGAAAAAATAATGAGATAGTTTAAGAATAGTTTAGAAATAGAAATATCTGTCTAAAAATTTAAATTTCCGATATTTTTACATATTTTCGTAATTTTCTAACAAAAATGGAAAGTTGAACACTTATGACGCCTTTTTGACTTTTAACATGTGCAGTGATGTGCTTCCTATGATTGATATCCGGTATAAACAAAATGCCACGAACTTACCGCTACCACGAAGTTAGATCACTTGAGGATACACAAGTAATAGAGCCGAAACGGGTTCTTGGACGTACGTATCTACAGACGGAGATTGATAACGCTAAACGTCCAGGCAATATGTTTTTGACGGGGACATATCGGTTTGATGACGTTCCGTTCACTTATGAGGTTTTCAACAAAATAACTGATGAGCCAATTCGTATTATTGCTTTTGATTGGACGTCGTCACTTTATCTTATTTGCATTGGTTCTCACCTTATCCAATTTGAGTTGTTAGTTTTGATTGGTTATCATCACCGTATCCAATTTGAAGCGATTGTTTTGATTGGTTAGCATCACTTATCCAATTTGAATGGTTGGTTGTGATTGGTTAGCATCACCTAGTGGCTGGAAGGCTTCTGAGAGATAGATAGCAGCTGTCGAAAAGCTGCCGCCATGTACGAAAAGATGTGTGGTTATAAGATGCCAATTCGGCGCGAATTCGCTGGCTTAGTGTTAAACTTTTGACAGGTCTGTACTGAAGTTTGTATATGAATGCCTGTACATAAAAGGATAATAACCTAACTTGTTCTAAGAATAACTATCATAAGTATTCACGGAACTTTGTCATCTCCGGTTTTATTTGAAAAGCGAATAAATTGACAAGAACCCTTTGTGTCTAACCATGCTTTAAAGTACAAGTTAAACTAAAGATTTGCATAGTACATTTCCCAACAAAATAGTCAAGTTTTGATGACAAGTTTTAACTCTTGGATTTTTTTATATCTATGTTCCACTTCACCTATATCTGGTGAAGTCTTGATATAAGTGCAATATTCTTGACTTGGGCATCAATCAATAAATCCACCCATCCATCCCTCTTTCCATCCATCTATCATGTGTTCCATATGCTGTAGCAGTTCATGGCGAAATTTAAAGACAATCTCGGTGATAAGAAAATGAAGTCTTACCGGTCACTATACCTCTCCAGACAACACTATAGGAGAACAGTTCTAAAGTAATTTAAGCTGTAAAAATCTTTATACCCAGGACGGGGATTGAACTCGCGACCTTCTGCTCCGGAGTCAGATGCTCTACCACTGAGCTACACAGGCCTACAGCTAATACTAGTTTAATTTCACTACAGTTCTTTCGGGAGATATCCATAATAGATAAATCACAGCGTCTAAACGCGATGTCAAATCTGTGGTTCGAGCATCTAAGTTAAAGCAATAATTAGCTATAGTTTTCAAACAAAGTATTTAATTTATTCAACATTATGAAAACGTCTCAACCTCTTACGGATGGGAATCGGTGAACTTTTGAATAAATTTCATTCTCCTTGAGAATCGCATTAAATATCGCTGGTTTGGTCGATCTCCATAAATCGCGCGTCGTCGGACGCCATTTTGTATCCGACGACAACAATAAACTGCGCCACCCGGACAAAGGGAAGTAACTTGATTTTGTTTGCAGAGGATTTTACAGGCGATTTCTACATAAAATAGTATTCATGTAGTTATCCAATGATTATTCAACAACTTAACATGTGATGTACTAAAGAATGATTCATGAAACGCCGAGCTATCCACCTATAGGAATATATACACAAGAAACTAGGTTACACCCTTTTCAGGACTCTATACCCGTCAGTACTTTGAGACCAAGTACAAATAAATCTCTGTGTAAATATATATGTTGCATATGAATCACATTTTTCTTTTTATAATGACGTGTGTGCAAGCTGACTTTACTGGTTGGTTAGTTGTCTATATAATTTAAATGTTTTTGCACCAAAATGTAGCGCTACTGTCAGAAACTGTCATTACTATAGGCGGATAGTATCATCCTTTTTATATTGCACGGCAATTTCCTTTTGTTTTGTAAACAATTTAGAAAGTTCACCTAAATCTGAATTTGTGTCACTTGTGATAAATTGTGAAACAGTTATTTTTCCATCCAATTATTAAAGAAAAAGAGACGTCAGCAATGGAATTCGAATCCAAATACTATTGCCTTGTAGTCTTGTGGCTCGTAAACAATGCGATACCCCCCAGGCATGGGGAAATGCTAATTTGTAATTGTAATGCCCTGTAATGCATTACATTTTCTCAAAGTAAAGTAATGCATGTAATGTGTAATGCCCCAATTTTTGCATTACATGTAATTGTAATGTAATGCATTACATAGACAAAAATGCATGTAATTTAAGCATTACATGGCATTACATAGCATTACTTCTCTGTATTAAATGTTAGATATTATTACCATTACAATTCAGGGCTAGTAAGTACCTACATGCTACTTTTTTCCCAAATATGAAAATCGATGTCTAGAAAAATTCTAACTGTAAACTGTTGTGAAACTATTAATTTATTTCATTCAACCTTAATACTAAAACTATATAAAATGCTAAAAACTTAGTATACTTCAGATCATTTTGAATTTCCAACAAATGTAAAGGATAAAAATACATTTTAAAGCAAAATGCAAATGCTGTTTTTAGTACTATCGGGAAGTCTAAAGATCACATCAAAATTTGCAACATATCTAAAAATAAGTCGCCAACTTCAGTAACTACAATAATTTGTAATTTTGCTTTAACTGATAATCTGTGATGAAAACAATTTTATTTTTACAAGAAATTGTTTTTTTTTGTAATCCTTTTTATATGCTATTAAGGTAACCTATCTTTAATGATTAAAGAAGTTATTTGTTAAAGGTATGGTTTATAAATTACACCTGACAATACCACTAATTAGTTTGTATACCTATCAACTCCTTTTACTGTTTTGATTTAATGGTAATTAAGAAACATTCAGTGAATAAAATAAATAAAAAATAAAAACATATAATATGAAAAAAATCCTTACAGCATCTCTGTTTTTTCTTCTTAATTTTTAGAGTAAAAACAGAAATTTATATTTGGATAATAAAAAAACCTGACATAGATGAACAATCAACTTTGACAAATTTTGTAAAACCTACTGGTAAACAGTAGAAATATCAGTTGAATGACCCAAAGCAAAAAGAATCTATACATGCACTTATTGACTACCGTATATATACTCCTGTTTTCAACAGTTGTAAATCAAAACATAAGAACTTTATAGAAAAAGAACCCAAAATTTCAAATTCTGAATCCGAAACATATCATATTTATGTTTGAATTCTTTATGAAATGTAATGTGTAATATAATGCATTACTTTGGTAAAGTAATTGTAATGTAATGCATAACTTTCCAAAATACATGTAATTGTAATTGTAATATAATGCTACTTTTGTCAAAGTAATTGTAATGTAATGCATTACATTGCAATGTAATTCGCCCCATGCCTGATACCCCCTTACATATATATGTTCACAAGCGAAGGCCCTAAAACGCTCGGCCCCTTAGGGTCCATTGACTGACTGAGTTGATTCGAACCAATCCGACATGACCCAACGTGTTATATAAATGAACTTGGTCATTGAGGGCCTGTAAAATCTTGAGTTGTTTACCTAAAGTGACAAGAGTCGTAAATGGAACACCAAGATCATGTTTCTCAATTCTGCACACTTCTTACATACAACAATCCCGACTCATCCGAGGGTACTGAAAATCCAAGATGGCGACCGCAATGTCCGATGAGAACATTATGTTTGGATGATGTCAAATTCTCCTTGTCACTCAAAGTTTTGCGTTCTGAACGATTTGATATTTTCTCCAATATAAATGTAGTTTTCTTTACGTGAAATTTTTTCTTGAAATCATAATCAAGGTGTGATTTGACATGCAGTATCTTCCACGAATTTCTCAATTTTTGAGCTTTTCCTCTTTTTTAGAAACTTGCAATGCTTAAAAATATCACGTCATCGTCTTCGAATCGGTCATTATTATTTCTGTTGTTTAGAAACCCATCAATAAATATAGTCAGGGGGCAGATCCCAAAAATGTGACACCCCCTAAATTTTTTTGTTAAAAGCAGGAAACATGGTGGATCTTATTGCCCTATATGTACTTAGTTAGGCTAGGTATGTTTCCACCTTGACTTTTTACGTTTAATGGAAATATGGCTGCCAATCCAAGATGGCCGCCAAAAAAGATAATTCAAGTATAAAATTTCAATATCAAATCAACAACTCAACCTTTTTAGTTGAAATTTGATAGTTGATCAATTAAATATTTATACTATTTTTCCACTAATAAACATTGATTGTAAAATTCAATATGGCCGCCATTTTTAAGATGGCCGACTTATAATCATCGCGCTGCATTTTAAATCAAATACAACATAGGATTTATTATTTTATGACATTAAACCAATGTATTGTATTTAATATATATGTATTTAGTTAGGCTAAGTATGTTTCCACCTTGACTTTTTCCGTTTACTGAAAATATGGCTGCCAAATCCAAGATGGCCGCCAAAAAAGATAATTTAAAAAAATAAAATTCAATAACAAATCAACCGCTTAACCTTTTGAGTTGAAACTTGGTATTTGATCAATTAAATATTTATACTAATTTTCCATGAACAATTATTAGTTGTCAAATTCAATATGGTCGCCATTTTCAAGATGGCCGACTTATAATCATTGCGCTGCATTTTAAATCAAATACAACAAATGATTGCATTACATTACTCTGTGTGTGTGTGTGTGTGTGTGTGTGTGTGTGTGTGTGTATGTGTGTGTGTGTATTACATATTATGTGAAAATATTATCAGTACAGCTATTTAAATCATTCTATGTAAATAAAATAACGAAGCCGAAACATTTTTCAAGTTTTCAATAAAGATCATTTGGATTAATTCAATAGCTATGACTTTTGATGTCTGCAATAAAAAAAATAGTCATCTCGCTTATTCAAACATTCAAAGAGGTCCAACAGCAACATGATTAACATCCACGGGCACCTTGCAGTAATATATTCTATACGTGTATCCCTTATACTTATTATATAAGTATAATCAGAATATAACATATTTCCCCGGTTCAAAAATTCAACAGCTATAAATATAGGATTGAAAACAATCTTTTATTTCCAAAACATTAATTGTACAACAAAAACCAAGACCATAAAAAGCATCTGCATCTCTACAAAGAATAAGCATCTGACCATTATCTGTTTCTTTAGCTCCTTTGGCACAAAGAACAATTCTTGTGCCTGCCTCTTTATAGTTTGATCAAAGACCTGATTTAGCTCGCCCTGTACTCGAGAATGTAGTATTTGCAACCCTAACCTTACCATCAACTGCTTGCAATACACCCTTTTTGTTTATCTCATTTGATTGAAACTAAAAAAAATCAGATTCATTCTTTATTCTCGCCTGTATGTCTATGAAATTATTCCAATTGTCAACTTTACATCTATATTCTACAGTACATGTATTATTCTTTAAATCCAATTGTTCTTACCAGTTCTTACTGGTTTTAATGCTCTGTGATTGTGATTTGTGGATGGATTCTTGTGTTTTTGATTTATTTTTTTTCTTGTCAGACATTATAAACTGCTCAAAATATCAATCAAACAAAACATCACAAAACATCTACTTTATCACTATTCCTTAAATGACACTTTGTGCTATCTGCAGATCTACAAACTTGTCAAAAGTTTGTGCATTGGTGCTTTCCGATTGCTGTTAACCAATGCCATACTCTCTATTATGTTACAGATCCTTATACCTTTTTCTGAAATTTTCTGAATGACATCATCAACCTGTGACTACATCAGATGTTTGTTGATTGGTCGTAAACTACCTGATGGTGTTACTTAGAATACAGTTACTTCTTTTTGTCCAGTATATCAGTATCTCCATTACCTCTTCCTGCTTTCACTGGCACCATGATATTATTTAGCTATTATTGTTTGATTTTTGAAACTCCATAATGGTACCGAAAAATATAAAGACCTGTACGACAATATATGGTACGGCATTGGTTAACAGCATTGGAAAACCACAATGTGCACTTTGAATATTGTCTTGCAGGAACCACAAAGTATCGTTTTAGAAAATAGTGTTAGAGTAGATTGTTTGCTTTTATAAAGGCTTAAACCAGACAAAAAGAATAGATTTAAATCAAACATGCCAATCCATGTCAAAATAACAGAAAATCTTGAAACGTTCAAATTAAGTTTAACACAGGAACATCCACCAGGAAGTGAGAACGAGTGACCTGGAATGGTAATTGAGCACCCCACACTTTTTAGAAAAGGAATATGATTGGGACGCCACATATCCATGGTATTTTCGAATACAAAGTCACCATACTATATTGTGATGGCAGCCATAAAACTTTATAAGAGGCCTTCAAGGCTTGCGCTATCCCTACATCAACAATTCATTTGTTAGCAGTTTGCACCGTTGTATAAACATATTGAAAGAATGCAGAAGAGAAATGGAATTCCATGTTGCCTGAGAATTTGAACAATTTTATAAATACGGGAGAGAATAAGGGTTAACTGACTAGTTTTATATCAAATGAGTTCTGCAAGGAAGTACAAGGCAAGGAGTCAGTGATTCGTGGAGGGTTGCGAATCCAAATGCTACATTCTCTAGTACAGGGCGAGATACATCAAGTCTTTGTGCAAACCATAAATAAGCAGACTCAAGACTTGTTCCTTATGCCGAGTGAGATGGATAGAATAACGGATAATGATCAGACTTAAACTAAATAGTAATGTTTAAGTGAGTACTACAACAAAAAAGAAACCAAAATTTCCAGGAGTCAATAAGAAATATAAGAAGAAAAACATTTAGATATGTTGGTATTTGATCAAGAGACCGTGAGTGATTGAGCTTCCAGCATGGAGGTGACCATCTTGGTTTTGGCAGCCATATTTTTAGTAAAAGGAAAAAGTCAAGGTGGAAACATACTTAGCCTAACTAAATACATATATATTAAAAACAATGCATTGGTTTAATGTCATAAAATAATGAATCTTATGTTGTACTTGATTTAAAATGCAGCGCGATGACTTTAAGTAGGCCATCTTAAAAATGGCGGCCATATTGAATTTTACAGTCAATGTGTATTCATGGAATATTAGTATAAATATTTAAATGATCAAATACCAAAGTTCAATTTAAAAGGTTGAGTGGTTGAATTGATATTTAATTTTTATACTTAAATTATTTTTTTGGCGGCCATCTTGGATTGGCAGCCGTATTTCCATTAAATGGAAAAAGTCAAGGTGGAAACATATTTAGCATAACTAAGTACATATAGGGCAATAAGATCCACCATGTTTCCTGCTTTTAACAAAAAAAGTTTAGAGGGGTCAATAAAGAAGCTACTTTTTGAGATCTGCCCCCTGACTAATATGTTAATACATAATATGTCCACGTTTTGTATATAACTCTTATTGAACTCAATTAATTTCCGTGCAAGTTCGGACGTTGTACTCATGTTAATCAAATTCGACCAATGTGTTTCCTATTAGATATACAACTGCCTATACAGTCTAACCACTGCGGTAGCTCAGTTGGTAGAGTGCCCGCTCCTGAATTGGAAAGTCGTGGGTTAGAACCCCCGAATTGAGTATGGCCAAAGACTTGAAAGTGGGCGGTAAATGTTCTTTTGCCAAGCATTCAGTATCTAGTTCGCGTGGCAAGATAAGAAATCTCGCTGTATATTGTCATAAGTACAAAGTACTTTCGCCTGTAGCTGGAAACGCCTCGATATAAGTGAAATACTCTTAAATGGAGCTTTAAACATCATTACTTAATTCTATACAGTCTAAAGTTGCTGCTAGTCAAAATCTGAAAAAATTCCTTCGTGCAAAGTATTTCCTTAGCAAAATTTTGTCAAATATATCTTGGTCATTTGAATTTTTTTCAACCCCATTTAAAATTATGATTTCATCATTTTTGTCCAAGCACTACTGATGAGGAATTTTATTTAGAAACGACCGCCCAGTGCTGTGAAATAAACACTGGTAAAATATGTAATGCCTTTATTAATAAATGTTTATCTAATCTACAGGAATACCTAAGGAAATATGGTTACGCGTTGCCAGGACAACCATTCAACAGAGAACAGGCCCTCAGGTAAGAATTAGTACCATTTTACGCCATGTTCGAGGAAACCTAAAATACAGTATAGGCCTGTCAAAAGTTTAACGAATTGTTGTCTAATCGGTAGTTCATCTCCGCCCCCCCCTTCGTTGTATAAGCGCAAATTCTTTCCTAGTACAGACTTTTCAGTAACCGGAAATACCGATGTTACTTCCGCCACGGTGCGGAGGTTATGAATAAGGCGTTAACGGAGGTTAGAAATCACAGTACAGTCCTTTGGGGTAGCCAGAGAGGATTGAATGTGTGGGCCTTTCCAACAGGCACTAAAGGCGCCGTAGTCGCGTTCTTACGGGGGCATGCACTCCCCCCGGAAATTTTTGAAAACATTGGTACTTTTTTCTGCATTCTCAATGAATATTTACAGTGTTAAAATGTCCGTCACTTTACCTACAGCTGGCAACGTCTCGATATCTATTATTAGTGAAAAATTCTTGACTTGACGTAAAATCGCATTTAATCAATCAATCTTGCAACAACTCTATTGATCAACGATATAGACATTTTACTAGGTCTATGGACATCAAGCGTGGTCTAAACCTGTATGTATGGGTGACAGTGATTTCCACAAGTCAATCAACCGTGTCCACTTTCTATTATTCTATTTTATTCTGTTTTGAATTATTATAGGTCCTTAGATTTAAGTTTAATTCACCTAATTGGAAAACTGAAGTTGATAACACAAGGTGAAGATATCAATAAAAGTTATAGTTTAATGTCTCATATCTTCAGTAGTAATTCGAGCTGGATCTGTGTGCATCCTAGGAAAATGCTACACGGCTCATGATCATCGTCCGAGTTAGACGAAATTTTCTGTTTAAGACAAAAATCGTTGTTTTATTTTCGCAATATTTTGTTTTTTATTTTCATTTGTACATGGTGGCAGACTTATTAATTATTTATTTTTTTATTATGTGCAAGCACAGGGTTAACGTTATTGGCTAACATACATGCTACGCCACAGCAGCCCTGTCGCTAGCTAACTAACGGAGAGGCCGCGGTGGCCGCATGGATAAGACGTCAGTGAGTTCGAGTCTCGCTCAGACCACATGTGGGAAAGAGAATTTTCCTTGCCGTTGGCCTTTATTGGTTCACCTGGAATCAGTATAATGGACTGGGGCAGTGGAACGGCGTACTGACTATGTGAGCTAGCACGTTAAAGTCGCCCTGAGTGCGCGCTAGTACAAGACAGACCATACAACACACTCGCATTTCACATGCATACATAAAATCGTTCATAGATTAATCCGTAGAGGTTAATAAAATAGTTCTCGTCAAGAATAGCTGAAAATTTGCAGATGCGACGTTAAGCAACATTCAACCAACCAACCAACCAACCAACCAAACAAACCAACAGCTAGCTAACTGACGAGTGTTCGAGCACTTGATCCCTCGTTACTGTTTCTCGTACCTCGGACAGAAAAATCTCACGCGCACACCAGTGCTAGATTTTTCTGTCTTGTCCAGTTTGTCTGGTACTGCCTCACGCGACAATTGAACAATCAGGATGACGTATCCGATCATTGCGCTTGACGTCATCAAAACAAAGCGTTTCTTTATTTATTTTTCACATATGTGTTTTGTTTTACTTTTTATTTAAAATATTTCATTGTCAAAGTTTTTTATATTTGCATTGAATACAAATCGTTAATATTTTAAAATTTTGAAGAGTTGTCGATGGGATTATTTTCAAAGGGCGGATTTGTACAATGCATAAGGTGCCCAAAGCAATGCATGAGGCCCCATGAGGGTACGTGTTTTGTTTTGTATACGCAGTTATAAACGCTTAAATGGTACGAGAAATAGAATCTATCACTTGTTTGTGACCGATACCGGTTGATCTCAGTCTCGGGTGCTGTGATGTAACATATCCCAATCTCGGCAAAGCCTCGATTGGGATATATGTTACATCACATCACCCTCGACTGAGATCAACCGGTATCGGTCACAAACAGGTGACAGATTCTATTAAGCTAGTGATCGAGGGACTGAACAACTGGCAGAAATAAATTAAAATATATACATATATATAAAGATATTAGTAATAAATCAGGACTAAAATGAAATTTAAAATTATAAATTAATGAAAGTCACACCGGTTCTTTCGGATTGAAACTTAAAATAAACGAGGTCCTGTGTCACGGTAGGCTTCGTACGCTAATGAACCCTGCTGTTTAATGTTATCAGCGCAACGCACAGACTAAATTTCTGCACCTTCGTCTATAGCTAGCGATGTCTCGATATAAGTGAAAAATTCTTGACTTGGACGTTAAACACTATTACTCAACTCTACTCAACAACATGTACAAGCGGAGTTAAATATTACTATTTCCAGAGCCTTCCAGCGTTTTGCCGGACTACCTAGAACCGGATTGTATGATAACGCCACTCAAATAAAAATGGAAATGCCAAGATGTGGCTGTTTGGATATAATGCATAATAGAACTATTCCAGGTGTAGCAGGAGAAAGAGCTAAAAGAAATGCTAGGCGTCCTCAAGGTTTCATGGCAGGTAAAGTGACTAATGAAAAGATTTGAATCCCACTACTACTACTAATAATACAACATGTAATAATAATAATAATAATAATTATAATAATAATTTGACAGAAAAATAATACCTCATTTAACAATATCATTTTCCCTCACGTGATCGAGTTGTTATTATCTCTCATTCAAAACACTCCATAATTGTCAAATATAAATGATCGATATGACGTCATTGATAGAGAACCGGTTTCAATGCCATAGTCACACGCAGAACAAGCGACCACCTTCTAGAACAAAGATACAAATGTAAAGTTTAAATTTAGGGTGAACAAATAAAATTTATAATAAAAATTGACGGATCGCCGGTCACGCCCACAATGTTCCAACAAAGGCCGCAGCAGCGTCACGACCAAGCTCCGAACAGCGGCCAACATGCGTATCTCTCGCGACATACGGAGCTAGGAGGTGGGCGCTGTTTCGGAGCTTGCGTCACGGCAACTAATGACGTACTAATGTCAGTGACGTCATTAAATGGCACAATTCAGGCCGAGTTTTCATTCTTTTTGTGTGTAATTCAAGCATGCCGGGCCTTAGTCGGAACATTGTGGGCGTGGCCGGCGATCCGTCAATTTTTATTATAAATTTTATTTGTCACCCTAAATTTAAACTTTACAAAACAAAATTTTCAATGTTTTTAAATTTTCAGACAGTCCCTTCTACAACATCACAGTGTATAATCACAAACAACATCCGGTGTACTCCAAATTTTTATACCCCCTGCTTAAAAAGTGGGGGATATATAGTGACAGGGGTGTCCTTCCGTTACACCTTAGGGTACCTACCTCTTATCCGCCCCTCCTCCTAAACCCTTCAATGGATTTTCATGAAACTTTTACACAATCTTTGTGATATAATGTAGATGTGCATCCCCTATTTAAAAATTGGATTTGATGGACTTTTTATGTGGGGGAGCGGGGGGTATTTTTTGTGAGCTTGTGGCTCACAGTTTTTCTAGTATTCACTGTTATGCTTTGTAAAACATATTCATAGTCCATTGTGAAAAATTTACCATGGGGTAGTGTTGCCGATGGTTTGCATTAAATACGAAAGATTTTACCTTAATGTGTGTAGTTACCCATATACACCCAAGCGTAGCAATTGGCGAATCGCGTACATTACATAGACTTGCACACGTCCCTATACGTGCTATATATATAATATGAAAATAGGCATTGCCTATCCCGGGAAATGTCCAAATGTTATTATCGGGTTATTGTGCACACACACACACACACACAAAGGGATGGCACACATTGTTTTGTCTCACCAAATACTAGTTAAAGTTAAAGTCTGTCCCGAGCCATTATGCCCATCAGGCCGGTCTTATCCCGGTTTCGGTGGCGGTAAGCGACTGAGAGTACAAGACTCTCCCCTGAATAGGACGCCGGTCCATCGCAGGGTTAACCCCCACCATTTTGCTGGTACTCATTTATTTTTCAGCTGAGTGAACTGGAACTGGAAATTAAGTGTCTTGCTCAAGGACACAACACATCGCCTGGTCCAGGGATCGAACCCACGACCTTCAAATCATGAGTCCAACGCCTAAACCACCAGGCCACGCGCTTACACACCAAATACTAGTGGGACTGACTATAGTTAACTACCGCCGAGTTCTTGCGTCATCTGTCAATCATGTTCTGTCACACAGAACTGAGTTTTGGTATGATCTTTCCAGGGACACAAAAGACTATTCAATTACCCAATATAGTGAATATACTAATCCATACCACAACATTCTCACGTTGTAATGTCTTCTCATCTTAAATCAACTTTTACCATACCATGTGAATAATTTAATCTACTGATTTATGGATTGCATAAATGACCGCTCCTGTTTCTTAAAACAAGATGTGTATCAGATTGCCCCATTCAATTAATGAAGCAGTTATACCAATGAAAAACAAACATACTTATCCATGTCCAAATCACAATCCGGGAGTAAAGTAAAAAAACTTTGAAACTGACAAGTTAGGTTAAACACGTGAACTTCCACCAGGGAAATGAGACCGAGTTTTCTGGAAGGGTAAGCACATTCTGTTAGCTAGCTACACCGGCCACGTGTGTAATCAATATTAAATAAAGGGAACGTGGAACTAAAACATCCAGGTCAATATTGGACACAGAGACATCAAACTTGTCAACAATACAGTGATGATGGTCATAAAACTTTTTGCCGAAGGCCCTGATAAGCCTAGGCTTGCAATATCCCTTGGTCAACAATCTATTATGTTTGTGATCGCCTTGGTTGCTCAATGGTTTAGTAACCTCTTGGAGAATGGAAGGTTTTTGGTTCCAACCCGACTTGTGTTATACATGACAATACTTCAAAATTTTAGTTACTGCTTTCTCATTTTGCATGCCACATTTGGCTTAAAGGATAGATTATCGACTGGTTATAGAATTATATTAATTGGGAGTGGAATGCTTGTCTGTGACTCTGTTAGGCAGCACCTTTAACCCACAACCCGATATTAATACAGTGGTATGAGGGTAAGCTCCTCTTACACCTTCAACATTCACAGGCATATAGTACCATGATGAGAATTTTCTAAAGCACAGACCATTGCAATTGACAAATGATATGATTAAAACTTGACAGGCTTGTACCGAAATAATGTTAATTTTAGCCCAGCCCCTTTAAGTTTCACTGCATGAAGAGCCCCAGCCCCGGAGAGTTGAAAATGCTTTTTCACTTATACCGAGAGGTTAATTCTAGGATGGTGGGTTGGAGTTTTTTTTACCCTAGTCAAGATTATTCATTATTATTGTATTATCATTGTATTTTCATAAAAATAATTATTGGGACGAACTGTTAATTAATTCTTTTGAAAAACGCATTTTATTATTTTTTCTTAAAAATCGATCGTTTGTGAAAACGTCTTTCCCGTCCTGACGAACGCCATTTTTGTTTACACTGCATTCAGCGAGGGTCACAGATGCACTCAAAATTTTGATTCAATTAAGTAATAATATGTGAAAAAGAGTTACCGTAGAAGTCGTATACTATGGTTATGCTAACCTCGTAATAGTTTTGTGTCAGGTAACTATGGTTATCGATTTATCTAACTTGAAATCGGCAAATTTTGTATCTTCCCGCATTGTATACTGTGTGATCATGGTTGATGCACGTGGGAAAGTCGGTCACTGATTGGCTTACAGTGGTTATCGATCTGAATTGAACTTTGACCCGATTAAAAGAAATCACGTCATCGGGAATCTTGAAACGCTACACTTGGAGATCAGCCAGAATGGCGAAAGAAACGTAAATATTTGGTATTCGATCAACCTATGTAAATTATTACTTGTTTCAATGAATTATTTTCACGATAATCGTTTCTTGGTTTCATTTCTAATGTACGAGACGGGAGAGATTTCCCCCCATATGGAGCTCACTTCCTGTCGATTTGACCCCTTCAAGAATGAAATGAAAAAGTGAAAGTGGTGCACGCGCGGCGTCAAATGATTTGGACGTACGGACTATAGAATTTTTACACAATTTTCTATGACGTCATAATACATACGTGTTACCTATAGACGGGAAATTCCCGGCGCTTCGCGCCGGGACATTTCCCGTATTAATTTTAGGATGCTCCTGTGTTTTCATAGTAAATTGTCAGTTGATCTCTGCAATAGATTTAAAGGGACAAGATACTGAAATGAATAATTTAATATAAGGAATTGCACAAGTATAATTGATATTCAATTAATTATTAGGACGAACTAGATGGGACAACATTGACCTAACTTGGAAACTTGTGACACCATTTTCGGGAAATAGTGTTTCATCTATACCAATAGATAAACAAAGGTTAGTAAATCATCATCATCATCATCATCATCATCATCATCATCATCATCTCATCATCATCATCATCATCATCATCGTCGTCGTCGTCGTCGTCGTCGTCAATCACCATCGTTGCCATCATCATAAATCCTCGTGACCATCATCATCGTCATCATCGTCGTTGCTGTAATAGTTCCACGTGGTCGGGTGTTTTACATGACGACAACACGTCTGTTCATGTTGGTAGACATTTAATGCCGAACCACGTCAACGTGACAATCCATACGTCATAGAAGTAAATGGGGTTTACATGATAAAGATTTTCATGGGGCTTTACAGTAATACATATTTATAAGTTACAAAGAGAGATAACAATTGGTCTTGTAAGTCCATAATACAACAATTTTCATCATCATCATCATCGTCGTGCGTCGACGCTATCATCATCGTCGTCGCAGCCATCATCATCATCGTCGTCGTCGTCGTCGCCATCATCATCATCATTATTGTTGTCGCCATCATCATCGTCATCATCACCATCATCGTCGTCGCCATCATCATCCCCGCCATCATCATCATTAACACCATCATTGTCGTCGACATCATCATCATCGTCGTTATCATTATCCTCGTGATCATCATACTCATGGTTGTCGTCGTCGTCATCGTCAAAAACAACGACAGCAGCATCAATAGCACCGACACCAACACCACCAGTATTATCACCATCAGCATTGCCCCCCTCCCCCCAAGCTTATCTTTCTATCACATTTGAATCAAGAGTTAGTTTGTTTAACAGACTTAGTTTACTCAAATACAGTCCAACCTGCTTTAAAGACCACCTTTATATAAGTGCCACTTGGTTATAAAGGTCAAAAGAATTGTATCCCAATTGTTTTTATTCATATTATTTGAACCTGTATATAAAGTCCACCTGCCCACAAAGACCACTTTTACTGGTTCACATCGTGTGGGCCTTTATAGACAGGTTTGACTGTATCCAAAAACTTATCATCTTCATATACTTATTAGTTTAAAGGCGGTTGATATGTTATACATACAGGCCTCGGTTTCACAATCATTCCTTAGCTAAGTTTTTCCTTGACTTAAATTTTGCAAAATTGCAAATCTTTATAATTTAGTTACTTTCAAGATATTTAAGGTGTGAATTTTAAGATCACATTAGATTAAAACATTTGCATTAGTTTTGTCAAAAAAATTCATCAGTAGTTCTAAAAAGAGATTACCGAAATTTTCTAAAATTAAGTTAAGGAAAATCTTAGCCAAGGAATGATTGTGAAACCGGGGCCAGCATATATATAATATTGATTCATTGTTTAAAAGATTATACGAGGTTTTACGTCCCAGTTAAGAATATTTTACTTATATCGAGAATCAAAAGCTAAAGGTGAATTTTGACCTTTACAGTGCGTTTAGGACAACGCCCTCTTCAACCTGCCACGCCTGTCGTGACATGGGACACTGGTGTTTAAGATTTAAACTTCCTAAATGCTTAGTGCGTGCTTAAAGAACAATCATTACCTTTTTTCAAGAATGGTCAGAAGATAAAGGTTCGAGAGATTAAAAAATAAAAAAATCATAATCGTGTTTTTTTTTTAATTTTAAATAGGGACGCTTTTACACGTGCATTTAATCTTTGGGCTGAACAAACTCCGCTGACTTTCAGAGAAGTTCAAGAACCGGCACCGGCAGATATAAACATAAGGTTCGGGGAAGAGCTCACCGATTCGGACGAGGGGACGAAGGTTTTGATGGTCCAAGTACGTTAAATTCCCCGCATTCATTAACAAGCAATCACACACCAAAGCCTACTCGCAAGCATATATATTATAAGTTATACAGGGCTTTGGCAGGTGCACGGTCCCATGTACCCCGTCAAAGATTTATGCGGCATCGGGCCGTGTAACCTGCCAAAGCCTGTATAACGTTTTTTCGCCCTTCAAAGCGTTACCACTGGATCTTTTTAACTTTCATTTCCTTTTTTGTTTGACTTGCGTACGTTGTCGCCATATTTGTTTACCGCACAGGGGCCAGTTTCATAATAAAATTTAAAAAAATACCCCTAAGTCTATGAAAAAGAGTAAAGGGGAACAACGAATCAGATCTTTGACTTGTAGGTGCTCCACACAAAATTCTACATTACTTTTTAATTTGTGTCGATCATCGTGATCTTGGTGTCATTTTGTTCCCAGATAAATATTTTTAATTGACATTAATTTTTGGACATAACTTAATTTTAATAAATGTTCACACGGAAAACACAGAAAAATGTTGTAATTTGCCCGATGTAGCTAACCCGTCCATGTAAAAGTAGCTTAAAACTCGCATTACGATCATGTTTTCACTATCAGCGTCCGTGTCAACTACAAATGCTGATGTGGATCGAAGGCTAAATAAATTTCAAAGGTAACCGGTACTCACTAAATTCAAAAGCTATTATACCCCATTTTGTTCCAACACGAACCGATTTTCCTCGACACAAACCACACGTAGTCTAACAACTTTGACCTATCCGATTTACCGTATTTTAAATATTTATCATGAATTTGAATCAGTACATTTACGAGCCATTTCAATTATTTTAATGAAGGTTGTGTCTCATAAGCCATGATCTCTCCGCCGATTCCTCTTTTGACCTAGATTTCAATTGTTTGTAATTTTCAATCAGAAAGGTCGCTCTCTCTATTTCCATAAATCGAGCACATGGTTTTTATTATTTTCATTTTCCGTGCCGGTTCTGATATTATATATGCCTAATCAAGTGATTTTCAATAAAAATAAATTTTAATACACTGACCTAACAAAATGAAATGAAAAAATGAAAACATCGTTATTCAGTTCTCATGTACATAAAGAAATTTTGGAGATAAAATATTGTATCTTGTTCAAAGTTACATCAGGGTATTTAGAGCAAGGAAGGTTTTTGTTCGGTTTTTTCCAGGTGTGATCATCAAGAATATTCCAGTTATTACATCAAATTTAAAGTTTTCCGAGTAAGAAGGTACAGAATGGATAATTTTGACATGGTTATATTTGTTGATTTGTAAAAACTTAAAAATTGTCAGAATTAAATTCACTTTTGACTGAATAAAAAAATATTTTTTCCTATTACGTCAGTATATTTTGTATCAAGTTTTGAATTTTTTGTGATTTATTTAAAAGTAAGACCTAATTCTTGCATTTTCCACGTGCAGTCATTTTGTGGATATACAATAACCGTATTTTTCAATTATTGCAGGTGGTGTTTTGCGCATGCGTTCTTTCCCGAGGACGGAAGAGCACATTTTGATTCCGCTGAGAATTGGGTGATAGGCTCAAACCGTGGAATAGAACTTTTCATCGTTGCTGCCCATGAATTTGGACATAATCTTGGACTCGGACATTCAGAGGTCCGTCGGCATTAATGGCACCGTTCTATTCTGGATTTACAGCAGAGTTTCAACTGGATCCCGATGATATTGCCGGAATTCAAACATTATATGGTATATACTTTAAAATACTTTATTTTCTTCGCGATATTTTGGATATCAAAGTCATTTCGCAGCATGAAATTTTCGCGGAATCCCATTGTAAGCCGCCTCTCCATTAAAAATTTAAAATCGTTGGTATGTATACCATCGCCTGTTTTCACACTTCTTCATGTACTTTTCCACGTGTGAACTGAACTGTATATATTATATTTATAATTTAATTTTCGCGTGCATAATTGCGATATTTTTCGACTCGCAAAACGCGAAAATTCATGTTCGCTATTGTTTCCTGTACTTGAAGAGAAAAACTTTGTTGAAAAGTAGACGAGATATTTTGTTTTAATGGTTGAACTTTGTTTTATGTAGAATGAGAATTTTTTCAGTTTGTTTTAATTAGTCTGAATGGTTGATCTTAACACAAATCCATGTGGTGTGTTGGTTTTGTGAGTTGAGTTTAACATCACAGTCAAGAATATTTTACTTATATCGAGACGTCGCAAGCAACAGTGCAGAAATTTTGCCTGTGTTTTGCGCTAATGGCATTATACAGCAAGGTTCTTTATCGTACTACCTCTACAGAAACACGGGACCTGGTTTATTTAAGTTAAGTTACCATCCGAAAGAACCGCGCGACTTACATATCGTAATGCCGAATAGATAGAATAGTCGTCGCCCACTTTTAAGTCTTGGGTCAGGCCCGGTCGAGGATCTAACCCCCATCCTCCCATATGAGCGAGCTCTCATAGGCTTTGTACTAGTGCACACTTGTGATGAACTTTAAACCGCTAATATCGCAGGTAAGAATCACGTGACTATTGTTGATCGCAATCACATGCTCTCGCGTTGAAAGCCAATTGACCTTAGTTTTATATTATTACATGTGAATTTGAAAATAATATAAAGCATACGAAATATGTTTTTGTGCATTATGTTTCCTTACCAAAGGACAACATTTAACTCCCCATTTTTCCTTTAAACACTTCAACAATGATTTTATTATATTGCAATCAACAGGAGTCTGACAAGTTCAGGTTCATAGGTCAAGGGCCAAGGTCACAAGTCAAATCTAAGACGTGGCGACTCGACAATGTTTGGGACGAAATTTTTTATAATGATTTTTTAATTATTTTTTTTTATTTCCAAATGTCATATTTTTAAGTTTCTTTTTCCCTGATTTTTGCCTGAATTTTGGGTGATGATTTTGTGTGTTCGCTCTTGAAACCATTCATCATGATTTGTTTCCAAACGACTGTTTATTTTTAATGATATTCAATATTATGATAATTTTTAAAGAAGGGATGTAGAAACATATATACCCAGTTTATGTGTAGTCAAAGGGAGATAACTCTCAATTTATAATGCAAGTTTAGAATGGAATGGTAGTCAAGGGAGATAACACTCAATTTTATAATGCAATTTCATTTGGAGATAACTCTCAATATATAATGCAATTTCACAATGTCAAGTTTAGAACGGTTGTTTGAAGTCACTTTAGCGACTTTTAGCTGTTAGTGACAAAGCAAGTTTATTTATCTCTAAGGATTAATCTTAGTTTATATATGCGTGAGATGTATTATAATGATTCATGGCCTTTCTTGTACAAGCGGGCACATAGTGTGACTGTAAATGCTAGCTCAGAGTCAGTACTCCACAGACAAGCATACCACTTCCCAGTCGGATGAGATGACACCAGGTGAACTAGTTAATGCTCTGTACTGGAGAAGTGTATTAAAATTTAAAGTCTTGAGTATGACCTGACTGGGGTTCAAACCAATGGTCATTCGCTCTCGAGGCAGTCGCGCTGTCACATTTCTTATTTTAATAAGATGTGGTTGGTTAGTTCTAGAAAATAAGGAGGAAAACGGAATACGAGGAAAAAACACTGAACTACTATGAAAGGCCGCTTTAGACCACCGACCCCCCCATTAATATTTGTTTGTCTTCGCATGTGCATAAGTTTTTTCGCGTATTTATTTATATTCATATATATATATATATATATATGTTATCATTATGATTCCCACAGGTGGACCACGAACTTCCACACCTCCTCCACGAACAACAAGAAGACAAACAATGAGGCCAAGCCAGCCACCTGTGCCAACTACAGCAGCCACCAGAAATTATATCTGTGATTCGCCATTCACTGCCATCATGTCGGGTAATTAACAAAAATGAAACTGGTTTGTTCTGTTTGTGGCTGGTATGTACAACAAACAGTAGAGATTTTTCGACATTTTAACAGAGCGTATATGAAATAGACGAAGTTTGTCTATCGGATCCAGTGCTTATATATCCAGGGAAAGTTCTTGTATGCATTCTTATATTGTAGTACTTGACCCTTGTTACGGAGGTTAGGGGTTACGGAGGTTAGGCGTTACGGAGGTTAGGGGTTACGGAGGTTAGGGGTTACGAAGGTTAGGGGTTACGGGGGTTAGGGGTTACGAAGGTTAGGCGTTACGGAGGTTAGGGGTTACGAAGGTTAGGGGTTACGAAGGTTAGGCGTTACGGAGGTTAGGGGTTACGAAGGTTAGGCGTTACGGAGGTTAGGGGTTACGAAGGTTAGGGGTTACGAAGGTTAGGCGTTACGGAGGTTAGGGGTTACGAAGGTTAGGCGTTACGGAGGTTAGGCGTTACGGAGGTTAGGTGTTACGAAGGTTAGGCGTTACGCAGGTTAGGCGTTACGGAGGTTAGGGGTTACAGAGGTTAGGCGTTACGAAGGTTAGGCGTTACGGACGTTAGGCGTCACGGACGTTATGCGTTACGGAAGTAAGAAATTAACAATTTTGCGATAATAACACGCAATTAATCCGAACAGAGTTGCATATACACATGAAATTAAATACTAAGAAGACGTATGCTATTGCTTTTCTAAAATGTAATACAACTTTATCATATTAATGTAGTTTTTCAGAAAATGCCGTAATGGTTTTAGGTCCTTATATGCGACATTAAGAAACTCAATATTGATATTGGATTTAGACATAACTTAAAACTTACAATCTAATATTAGTCCCACCCCCTGTTTTCGAAGCATCGCTATAATTTGAAATAAGTTTCATGACTGTATTGTATTGTGTTTTGCATTCTGCATGTAACGGAACATTTGTTACGGAGGCTAGGGATTTTTTCCGACAACTTGGGAAATAACTGGTTCAACTTTACGAATAATCACTTGTTGAAAATCTACTTCCGTTTAAAAACTAAATTATCAGCTCTGGAAATTTACATCTTGCTATTGCGACATGCTCAAACGTCACAAATTCCCTTCAACCGTAAACTGTTTCCAAAATCCATTAACAACGTTACAATTAAGTGTATCTGTGCTAAAATGTAACTTGTAGCAGATGGAAAGAATGTGGAACACAGTGACAAAAAGCATCTTTGCTCTAAAATAATATCTGTGAGAAAGCGTTACGATTATTTTTGAATGACTGTTAGCGTCATGTGAAAAGGAAACGCAAGTTTCTTTATGTTATCGACCCTTTAGTTTTGAGATTTTGATATTAAAACCGGTCGGAATTTGACCTGCAGTACAGACCTGCCGAAAGTAAAACACAGAAGTAGAAACTCGGTCATTGAGTTACCGAGATAAAGATAGTTTGTGGCCGAAAAAACTGCCGAAAGAAAGATAGCAGCTGTTGTCGAGAAATTGCTAACTAGATCTAGAGGAAGTGATGAGCAGTCAATTCGGCACTTATTCGTTGACTTGGCGTTAAACATTCGATAGGCCTACAGGGCTGAGTAACTCGAAGCGATCTTAGCAGTTACAAACACTTAACGCCTTGGTTTTATATAGCCATTTAGTGTATGTAACTGTTAAGACAGCTTCGATCTTCTGTGATCTTCTATGTCATGAACATATGTTCCAGTGGCAGACCAAGGAATTTTTAAAAAGAGAGTTCCTTTTCCGTTAATGCGGAAAAACGAGGTTGGGTGTCTGGGGGCATGCTCCCACAGATTAGTTTTAAAACTTAACTAGAAATGCTGCAATTTTCTGCAACCTGAGCAAGCGATACATATATCATGGACAGAAATAAAGAGGGGAGGAGGTTTCGACCCCCCAGAGCCTCCCTCCTCTGGGCCCGTCACCGTGTTCTTCTGATTATATTTTCAATATTCCATACAATTATTCCATGTTTGGAAATCATACTCCGTGTAACATATCCATGTAAAATCGTTTTCGCGTGCGACCTTTGTAACCAGCTTGACATTGCAATTTTTCTTATATAGAGAAGACGTGTTGTTTTTTATGAAAAGGTCCGTTTTTTCTGGATCATATATATCGCGAAGGTTCATTGCATAAAAAATATTCAACTTGTTTAATAAATTCTACCATGTGCATTACTTAACATATGAGAATCGCACGGTCGTTTTTGCGATTTTCACATGGTAAAGGTCGCACACGGTGAATTCAATACTTAGTAATATTTACAATCACACTGTTTTTGCTTCAATGCAGTGTTTGACCTCGATTCTATTTCATGACTCGATGCAGTTGAATGTAGCAATCGCGTTTATTCTATGTCAATATTTGACGTATCTCTGACCACGCCCACAATGTTCCGACAAAGGCATGGCATGCTTGAATTACACGCAAAAGGAATGAAAACTCGGCCTGAATTGTACTATTTAATGACGTCACTGATACTAGTACGTCATTAGTTGCCGTGACGCTGCTTTGGTACCGGATGTCAGCCTTTGTCGGAACATTGTGGGCGTGGCCGGCGATACGTAATTGATGACAGTTGAACAGTCAATTTTTAACGAGGTAGATATAGTTGTTTTTCTTTTATGAAAAGAGTTAAAATGTCAGTTTATATTTTGTGTTTATTTGAAAAAGTTACAAATGATTGTAAATATAAGGAATGACATTTACTTTAGAATGGACTGTCTCAAATAACCATGAAAGCCTTCGGCAGTATAGCCAAAGTAAATGTCATTCCTTAATTAAATACATGTAAAATCCTTGACATATTTTCAGATTACAGTGGTGACCTTATTGCCTTCCTACGGTTTAGAGACTTCCTGAAAATTAGGTTAGGTACAGGTGTACTCTACGGTCCAGCTCCATCGAACTCTGCATTTCGAAGACCAGTTCGTCGGCCAGATGCAGCATTTAATATTCAAACTACAGGGGAATTTTTCATGGTCAAAGGCAAGTATATATATAATATTTGATATCACAGGATTTAGAAATAGTTGTTTTTATTTGCTTATCTTAAAATTTTGCAAAAAATGTTGACGTCAATCCTATTCCTACTCTAGTTAGGATATTTTAATTTTATTTATTTTTATTTATAATATTTTTTCTATTTGTAACAGGGGTAAGTTGACGTCATTTAAGTAAGCATAATTTCTTTCTTTATTTTTTTCTTATTTTTTTATTGATAATTATTTATGTTAATTTATTTTGTATTTGAAAAGAATGTTGGCATCAATCCTATTATATTCTAGTTAGGATTTTTTTTTTTGATTTTTTTTATTTGCAAAGAAGGTGGGCGCATATCCTATTCATATTCTAGTGAGGATATTTTTATTTTTTTTTTATTCATAATATATTTCTTATTTGCAATGAGGGTTGACGACATTTAAATAAGCACATTTTCTTTCTTTCATTTTTTCTTACTTTTTATTGATTTTAATTTTTTTCATTTGCAAAGAGGGTTGGCGCCAATCCTATTCCTATTCTGGTTGGATATTTGTATTTCATTTTTTATTCATTTTATATATTTTTTAATATGCAATGAGGATTGGCGTGATTTTAGTAAGCATATTTTCTTTCTTTCATTTTTTTTTATTGATTTTTATTTATTTTTAATTTATTTTTTTCATTTGCAAAGAGGATAGGTGCCAATCCTATTCATATTTTAGTTAGGTTTTTTATTTTTTTTATTCATTTTATCTATTTATTTTTTAATTTGCAATGCGGTTTGGCGTCAATCCTATTCCTATTCTAGTAAGGATTTTTAAAAATATTAAATTTTTTATTCATTTTATTTCATTTTTTTTTAGTTTTGCAATGATAGTCGGTGTCAATCCTATTTTATATTCCAGATAGGATATTTGTTTTTAGTTTATAAATAACCATTTTATCTAAGTTTTTTTAATTTTGCAATAAGTGTTGGCGTCAATCATATTCCCGTTTTTATTTTTTTTTTTCGTTTCATTTTAATTTCATTACTTGCAATGAAAGTCGGTGTCAATTCTATTAATATTCTTGTTAGAATATTTAATTAATTTTTTTATTCTTTTTTTAAAAATAATTTTTAATTTTGCCAAGAGTGTTGGCGTCGATCCTATTCCTATTCTCGTTAGAATTTTTAATTTTTTTTATTAATATTATTTCATTTTTTATTTTGCATTTAGGGTTTGCGTGAATCATTTCTTTTAATTAGGATAATTTTATATATTTTTTATATTCATTTTATTATTTTCGAATACGGGTTGGCACCAATGCTATTCCTATTCTTGTTAGGATATTTATTTATTTATTTGGTTCATTTTAACATGTTTTTTTTTGCAAAGAGGGTTTTATTTCTTTTCTAGCTAGGTTAACTTTTTCTGAGTTGTTTTATTCAATTTATTTCATTTCCCGCTTTCCCAAGAGGGTTGATGTCAATCTTATTTATATTCTAGGCAGGATTTTTTAAAATTCATTTTATCTTTTTTTATTTAGCAAAGATCAATACTATTCTTATTTTAGACAGGATATTATATTAATTTTATTTACTTTATTATTTTTTTTTATTTTGTAAAGTGTTGACATCAATCTTTCTCATGCTAGTTCGGGTATTTTCCTCTTATTCTTAATTTTTCGTATTTATTTTTTTTTATTTTATTTTTTTTGCAAAAAGTGTGGGCGTCAATGCTATCAATATTCTAGTAAGCATATTTTCTTTTTTAAATTTTTCATTTAATTAATTTTTTTGCAAATAGGATTGGCGTTAACTATGTTCTTGTATTTTTCTTCAGAGGGTGTGTGTAAATCGAATTCTTGTTGATAGATTTCGTTTTCGCTTTTGTTTTTTCGGTGCAAAAAGTGTTGACGTTTATTTTATTCTAGTTGGTCTAGATAGAAATCAAGTAAATTTGAATTTTTTATATTTTCTTAATAGGTATCAGGCTGTTCCGATATGATGCAGGAGGTCAACGTAATGGGCGCCCAGCTTGGATATTGGGAGGGACCCTACTATGCCAGAAAGACCACATGCCGCAATGGCTCTAAGCAGAAATGAAGTGTACATGTTCGGGGTAAATAAAATGTTTTGTGACACGTCAAGTAAAGTATCTTTAATCTGATTGGATGGTAGCCAGTTAACAAAATCAATGTCACATTCAGATTGAGCGTTTTACGTATTCCAGGAAACATTTGTGGGTAACATTTTAATGTTACATGCGCAGATTAATCACAATTAAATAGATAGCACGCATGTCGATCTGTATTATTCAAACGTTTTAAACGCCTGAATTTACTATAATTGTCAATTTACAATATACTTTTTGTCTAAATTTGCTGCTAGTTACAATTTGAAATTCCTCAAAAACTAGGGTATACTCCCTCATACAAAGTATTTCCTTAGCATAATTTGGTAAAATATATTTTGGCCCTTTGGGTAGCTTTTCAACATCTTCAAAATAATTTTGGTTTCATAATTTTGGTCCAAGCACTACTGATGAGGAATTGCATTCCAAAACGGCCGACTAGTGCTGTAACATTAAAACTGGTATAATATGTAATTTATGCATCAAGCGCATTGCAGCAGAGAAAAGCTTACATTGGCAATCAAAATATCGGCTTCCGTGAGAAAATGGTAACTTTGCAAGCATGAAATTATATATTAAACATATTTATGTGGCCTCTCTTGAGCCGTAGAAGTGGCACATGTACATGATATCAAGAACCAAAACTCTGTAATTGGTCAAAGAGGTGGTAGCCTGTTTAAGAGGATCTCAATGAACAGATAAAGCAATTTTATTTTTATGAATTTGCACATGACTAAAATTATAATTTTAGTATAAACGTATAAAAATATAATGTATTAATTATACAAGATATTAGAGAAGTTGGATATGAATAAAAAATTTTTAAAAAAATCATTATTTAATGTTACTATTTTAAAGGCAACACAAGTTTGGAGGTGGAATGCGTTTAGTGATGAAGTTGTCCGAGGCAGCCACAGATACATAAGGGAAGCGTTTCCGGGAGTTCCGAATATGCTGGATGCCGCTTTGGCTTTTAATTCATCCTTGGCTTACTTCTTCAAGGGGACAACGTAAGTTTTAATCATTGAAATTGTAACCCTGACATCATGGCTCTTACTTCACAACTATGGTTTCTCAGTTGGTAAAGTACTCGCGGAGGGTCTGGGTTCTAACCCCAGCTAGGTTCTAACCAAGATTTGAAAAAGGTAATGACTGATCTTTCACCAAGCACTCGACATTAAGAAATGAAAGTCACCAGAAACTTTAAGACACGATGCCTTCTTCATGTTAGACGCTGTACGTTTAAGAAACCCCTCTACGCATTGTCCTGAGCGCTTTGCGAATGTAAAAAAAATTCATCTACTTCATCTTTAGCTGGTGACGTTGAATTAAAACTAAAATAAAAAGATAAAAATAATTTCAATGTAAATAATATAACAAAGTTTAATTTTTGTTTACCTCATTGAGAATAGACACATTGCTTATAGGGATATGAACAGCAATGGCGATTTAGGCATTTTGACAACCAAGTTTACACAGTTAAAACGGTAAATTTTACAAGTAATTTGTCATTTCTGCTCTTTTGACCAAGAATAATGAAATTTAAATACAAAAAAAAAAAAAAAAAAAAGATTACAATAATTATTATTTTAAATTAAACAGATAAAACATCTACGAAAATCAGAAGGAACTATTGAAATTTATCCTCACAGTCGCTTGTCAAATCTAAATGTAAACAACATTGACCTGTCCGCTTGAACTTTCATTAGGAATATTCATATAGGTAGTGTTAGAATTCTCAGTTAATTCATATACACATTGTCCATGATTAGTGTTCACATTATATAGACAAAGTATACATGCGTGATACCTATTCTCAAATTTATTCGTCCACGATGAATATTTAAATCAAAGGTCAAGCGGAAAAGTCAATGTTAACGTTGTTTACCTATACACACGTCCCCATATAGGCAAAAACATTGACCTGATGAAAGGTCAAACGGACAGGTCAATGTTGTTTACCTATAAGAAAATATCGGCGAGATGGGCATTGTTTATAATCACGGGTTATATAAATACGAAGTTAATTATGTATCATTATTAAACTTCGTGTTTGGTAAGAGGCTGTGAGGATTCATTTCAAATATTATTTCTGATTCTGGTAATTCTTTATATTTAAAACTAACAATTTTAGGGCAAGGTAGCGTATACATATTGAAACAGGATGTAAATAGGACTGTGTTTTCCGTGGTCAAAATGATGTAAAAAATCGCCATAAGAGTTCGTATGATTATAAGAACCGCATTGGCGATTTTTACCTAATTTTTACCATCCGATTACTATATACAAAACAATAATGAGGTCACACCCCGACGAATTAATTCTCTTTTGCCCTAGAATAGGGAAATTTGTATATAAAAAATTACCAAAACCCGAAATGAATCCTCCAAGCTTATTGCCATATTTGAAATTTAATAATGGTGTATAAATTGTTGTGATATTGTCCTCAGGTAAACTTCGTATTAATAAAACCCGTGACTATGAGCAATGTCTATCTCGTCATTATGTTTACTGTACATATGTACTGGATGCTAACACGTGTAATTTAACTCGGGATAATATCAAAACATTTTATCAGAAACTATCAAAGTTGAAATTTTAAAATAGACTGTGAGGATTTATTTCCAATATCATTAATTTTTTTGGTAGTTTTTCATATTTAAAATATGATTTTCTAGGGTAAAGAAGAATAAAATCCCGGGAATATTGTTTATACCGCAGTTGAGTGGTCAAACCGTGTCAAAATCGCCATTGCGGTTCATATGACCCCTAATTAGAACATTACAGGCCTTAAAGTGGGTTTCAAAACAAGGTTGCCAGCTGATCACCAATTTTAATTTCAGGTTCAAATTTAAAGTGGACATGCTGGCCATAATTTACAAATTTAAGGTCACAACAATGTTTTTAGTGGACAAAATTTAGAGGTGCATTATACACATAACCTTTTTGTATGGTAAATAAGACCGTGTAACCTGCCAAAACATGTATAATGTCTTTGTCATCCTTCATGCCCGTTTTCGTTTGGGTTTTTTTAACTTCGATTTCGAATTCTGTGCATGTGGAACAATTTGTCCCATTTTCTAATCCGACAGGTAAAATTTGCCTTGACACCGGTTAGAATACGTTTATGTACTTTTCTAGTATATTTGTCTGGATTTCAAGGTTCCCACTAAACTTATATTTACGAAGCGTAAACTCGATTTCATCCAACAGTATTTTCTTTTAAAATATGAAATAAGTCGAAATAACCGAGTTACTTCAACCAACTTACGACTTAATAATTTCCGAAAGAAGAAACGGAATCACAAGAGATGTTGTTCCGGATATAGTCAATCGAGTTCTTAAATTTACGCTGAGTTTTTTAAAATTGATCTATTTGACAAATCTAATGTTTTTAATGAGGCACATTAGGGGATATTAAAAGTAAAAGTCCAAGCGTCAATTCATGCAACAGAACCCAGATTTGATTAATTCCATTCTGGGAGGACATATTTGATTTTACGGCGGTTTCTCTTGACACCGGTGCAACAGAACTTAAGTTGAGGTGCCATATGGGGAAATAACAATTACAAATCGATTGTTTTGGTATTCATATTTTCCCGGTCATTAAACTTGGGATCGCGTGATGTAACGTCATGAATATTCATAAGCACAAAGGGAACTAATTTATTGGTAAGGCGATTTTCGTACATTTTCGCTATGTTTATTCTGACATTAACGAGTTACTTACTTTTACCTCTGAACGTCGCATATCCGGGCGAGGTTCTTTGTATCCCGGTCATTAAACTTGGGATCGCGTGATGTAACGTCATGAATATTCATAAGTACAAAGGGAACTAATTTATTGGTAAGGCGATTTTCGTACATTTTCGCTATGTTTATTCTGACATTAACGAGTTACTTACTTTTACCTCTGAACGTCGCATATCCGGGCGAGGTTCTTTGTATCCCGGCAAATAAACCAATCGCTATTCGAGATTTTTTTTATTGAGGAATGACAACTGCAAAGTACTATATATACCGGCAAGTTAGCCAATCACTATGCAAGATTTTTTCTTTGAAGGGTGAGAAGGCCTTTATATCTTATCTTGACATTTTTTTTCAGATTCATAACCTATGATCTAAGTAGAAGACGTGTGATTGCAGGACCTGCTGACACGGGCTCTTTCTTCATGGGAAACATTTGTGGAAATCCAAATTGATATCTTATGTACACCAATGATCACAACTTAACGTGTCTTATTATACCTTATTTTTTCCCAGATCTTGGCGAGCAATTTCATGAGTTTACATTTAGTTGACCAACTGTTTGTCAGTCTCTATGTCAGTCCTTTATAAAACGGACCATAGCCCAAAATAAACGTATCTTATTATTTAAGTACCTACCTTATTTTCCCCAGATTTTAGTAAGCAATTTCATAGGTTTACATTTAGTTGACCAATTGTTTGTCAGTCTCTATGCCAACCCCTTATAAAACGGACCTCAGCCCTACCTTTATAGACGTCATTTCATTTTCTAAATGTATTTAGCTCTGCCTTATTTGACGTTACAATAAACAATCTAAACCAAAAAAGAGAAGTATTTAGTCTACCTTCATACACGTCATTTCATCCCCTAAAAGCATTTAGCTCCGCCTTCTTTGACGTTACAATAAACAATCTAAACCAAAAAAGAGAAGTATTTAGTCTACCTTCATACACGTCATTTCATCCCCTAAAAGCATTTAGCTCCGCCTTCTTTGACGTTACAATAAACAATCTAAACCAAAAAAAGAGAAGTACATGTATTTAGTCTACCTTCATACACGTCATTTCATCCCCTAAAAGCATTTAGCTCCGCCTTCTTTGACGTCACAATAAACAATCCAAAGCAAAAAGAAACATTTAGTCCTTTCTTCATTGACATCATTTCATCTCCTAAGCATTTACTGTAGAAACCACTGTGACTAAAAGTGAAATACTCTTTGATTCCATAGAAAATCAAATAAATTTGAATAAAGATCGATATTTTTCACTTACTTGTACCTAGTTGTAACAGGAAATTTGTATGCACATCCGCGATTAGCCCAAAATATATCTGCATAGGGTAAAATGTTGGTGCTATGGGGATTTAACATGTTGAAAAACCATGCAAATAGCGCAAATGACGTAAAACGTCACAAAGGACATCACTTCCGGTGTCAACATCGTCATTTTGGTATGTGTAAAATCCCCATATCGCCAACATTTTCCTTTCTACAGACAAACTTTATGACAATCGCGGATGCGCATACAGATTTCCTATTACGACTAGGTACAAGTAAGTGAAAATTATCAAACTTTATTCAAATTTATTTGCTTTTCTATGGATATAAAGAGAATTTCACTGTCACAGTCACAGTGGTTCCTACAGTAGCTCCGCCTTCTTTGACGTCACGATTAAAATCAAAACCAAAAAAAAAAAAAAAAAAAAAAGTATTTAGTCGTACCTTCACTGACGTCATTTCATCCCCTATAGCATTTAGGTCCGCCTTCTTTGACGTCACAATAAACAATAAAAATTAAAAAAAAATATTCATAAAGAATGATCCATTTCATACATGGGTAATGGAAGAATTCCCAGTTAATACATAAGCAATGCGTGTTTCCAATGACCTAGACAAAAACACATGTGTTCCCATACATAAAGGTACGAATCCATGAAAAATATTTGATTTGAAGGTCAATGTTGTTTACCTAAGTTTATTAATCACGTATTTTATCTCTCCAATACTCACAAGAATTTTTTAAATTTAATTTTTGAAAGATTTAACATTTATACAATACAATATATAGCTCTATGTGTATATAGGCAAAAAATAAAAACTTTCTTATCCAGACTTTATATTATTGTTGCTGTTTTTATTTGTTTTTTTCTGTTATGTGACAGTTTCCAATCTCAAGGTTTCTTTATTTTAATTTTACAAGATTCCGGTACAGTTAGTTTCGCAGGCGGTAGTTGCCCTTCCCGAGTACCCAACCTGGCTTCCTTGAAAAAAAAATTCAAGTGTTCACCTTAATTTGCCGGTTTAAAAGTCGTATCGAGGTTTGGACATGGATTGGTATGTAACGGATGTAGCTATCAAAACGGGACGTACTTACCCTTCCGGAGCACCTGGTCTCACTTCCCTGGTAAAAGTTCACGTGTTTAACTTTATAAAGTAGTTTCAAAGTTTTAACTTTGCTTTTGTATTGAAGTTTGGACATGGATCGGTATGTAACGGATGTAGCTATTAAAACGGGACGTACTGTACCTCCCGAAGGACCCGACCTCACTTTCCTTGTAAAAGTTCGCGTGTTCAACTTAATTTTTCAGTGTTAAATTAAAGTTTTTATTTTGCTTTTGTATTGTGGTTTGAACATGGATTGGTATGTAACGAATGTAGCTATCAAAACGGGACATACTTAACCTTCCGGAGCACCCGACCTCACTACCCTAGTAAAAGTTCACGTGTTCAACTTAATTTTCCAGTGATAAATAAAAGTTTTTATTTTGCTTTTGTATAGTGGTTTGAACATGGGTTGGCATGTAATGGCTGTAGCTAGCAAACGGGCGTACTTAACCTTCCGGAACACCCAATCTCACTACCCTGGTAAAAGTTGACGTGATCAACTTTATTAAGTAGTTTCAAATTTTAACTTTGCTGTTGTATTGTGGTTTGGACATGGGTTGGCATGTAATGGCTGTAGCTGGCAAAACGGGACGTACTTAACCTTCCGGAGCACCCGACCTCACTACCCTGGTAAAAATTGACGTGTTCAACTTTATTAAGTAGTTTCAAAGTTTTAACTTTGCTTTTGTATTGTGGTTTGGACATGAATTTGTATGTAACGGATGCAGCTAGCAAAACGGACGTACATATCATCCGAAAAGAGAGAAATTGAGCAGACGTCGAAAAGTTGACGATGAATGCATAGTCAAACCTGTCCATTAAGACCACCACAGGGAACCAGTTAAAGTGACCTTATACACATGTTCAAATGATATACAGTCCAACCTGCCTTAAAAGCCACCTATATATTACATGGGTCACCTGCTTATAAAGGACAGTAAAATTGTATCCCAACTGTTCTTTATTCATATTATTTTAACCTGTATATAAAGGCCACCTGTCCATAAAGGCCACTTTATTCCCTTGGGTGGCCTTTATAGACATGATTGACTGTAAATAAAGAAGATCTAGAATACAATGCTACTGGCCTTTATAAGCAGTAGCCTTTATATAGAGAGAACCTTTAAGGCAGGTTTGACTGTATATAGGTGGCGAGGGTTGGAGATAAGGTGTCGATTCGGCACTAATTCTTTAGCTTTATTTAACATTTCGACAGGTCTGTATCATAAGTGGAAAACTACTGTTTTATCATACTGCCACTACATGTACAGTACAGACCTGTCAAAAATTAAACACTGAGCTATATAAAAGGAGTAGAACCTCGGCTGCCAAACGCCCTAGATACCAGGATAGTTAGTGAACGAAAAGCTGCCGGGAGATAGATGACAGCTGTATGCCGGATATACAGTACAGACCTGTCGAAAATTAAACACAGAGCTATAGAAAAGGAGTAGAACCTCGGCTGACAAACGCCCTAGATACCAGGATAGTTAGTGAACGAAAAGCTGCCGGGAGATAGATGACAGCTGTATGCCGAATATACTGTACAGTTTACAACTAAGTTGACGAATCAATGCCGAATCGGAAGCTTACAAGCGTATCTCGACACTTCGTAAGCGGTATCTCTTCAATAGATGCTATCTATCTCCCGCCAGCCTTTCGTTTAATTAACGGATCGCCGGCCACGCCCACTATGTTCCGACAAAGAGTCGAAGTGCTTGAATGACATGCAAAAAGAATGAAAACTCGGCCTAAATTGTGCGGTTTAATGACGTCACTGACACTAGAACGTCATTAGTTGCCATGACGCTGCTTTGGTACCGTGATGGCGGCCAGTGACGCAACATTGTGGGCGTGGCCGGCAATACGCATTCATATTTCCACTACTTAGCAACCGAGGGGTCCAGATATCGAGATGACCAGGGGTCCAGATGTTGAGATATCATTAACGAGATGACTAGATATCGAGATGTCGCTAACGAGGGGTCCAGATATCGAGATAACGAGGGGTCCAGATATCGAGATGACGAGGGGTCCAGATGTTGAGATATCATTAACGAGATGACTAGATATCGAGATGTCGCTAACGAGGGGTCCAGATATCGAGATCTTATTAACGAGATGTCCAGATATCGAGATGTCGCGACGGCTAACTAGGGACCCTGATATCGAGATGTTATTAACGAGTGGTTCAGATGTCGAGATGTCGCTATCGAGGTA
This sequence comes from Anadara kagoshimensis, assembly GCA_021292105.1. NCBI lineage: Eukaryota > Metazoa > Mollusca > Bivalvia > Arcoida > Arcidae > Anadara > Anadara kagoshimensis. The sequence goes on from CM037874.1 coordinate 46,966,202, forward strand.
TTCAGATGTCGAGATGTCGCTAACGAGGGGCCAAGATCTAGATGAGCTTCCGATCCAGCACAAATTCGTATATATTTAATAGGAATACACAAATAAAAGTATTAAATAAAAGTTTATAACATGCATTCCAATTGCTGTAACCTTGATTTGATAAATTTCTAAACAAAAAAGAAAAAATTAGAGTACACAAAATCTCTATGTGACCAGCAATATGCTTTAAGACATGCTGTCCCCTTTGCTTGAGAACGTGCCTCTCTTTGAAGTTGGTTGGTATTATTTCTAAAATACGTCCTCTTTCTGTTCAAATGAATAATGCCACTAATACTTCCTGTGTGTTGCATTGTGGGTAGCCATGCTTTATCGATGTTTATCCTCTTGTTTACAGCTGATATAATATGATTTGAACAAGGTTTTCCCAAAAAGTTCGTTCTATTCGGAATTATATCAAGGTCAAATTCGGAGACATCCCATTTTGGATTCTCGATACAACATGGTCTTGTTGCGGGTATAAACGACTCAACTACCCCTTCCTTGCTTTCGGATTCCGCAAGATCTTCATGCCATTTTGATTTTCGAATACCCTCTATATCGTTGGCGTTTCGGGTGTTATCTGTTTCATTCATCAAATTGAATTCCCGGGTATCCTCAGTGTTATACATGCTGCACATTTTCTGGAAAAGTTGTGCTTCGTACAAAGTATCTGACGTGCACAATTCGCTAGGCTGATGCATACCTTCTTTCGTAAAGTCAGTGTTTGGATTTTTGAAATACTCACGCCTTTTCGCGGCAGTGAAGGAGTGTTTGGCTTTATATCCGACGGTTTTTAACTTTCTTGAATGCTCTAGCAATTCCGAAATCTTTTTTTCGTTGTTCTGATCTATAGCCAACAACCAAGACGAGTTCCGTTTTGAAATCCTATCCTTCTGCTGTGGAAAAGAATAAGATCTTGGATTAAATCCTGACGAAATGTTTTCAAATTCTATATTCCTGTTGCGACCAGAAGCGTGATTCTTATCTTCCGCGTTGACAGACTTGCAGTTCGTTTCAACGTTTCCTGACGAAATGTTTTCAAATTCTATCTTTCTGTTCGGAACAGTAATCTGACATTTGTCTCTTGCGTTGACAGATTCGCAGTTCGTATTAACATTAACAGTCACTTCACGATTACTTTCCAAAGATACACTCTCGAAATTCTGTAGATATTTGCCAGATTTTGTATCCTCTTGGATATGGTGGTAGTCCCGAGATGACGATGATCCCATCAATATGTCAGCCTGGACTTTGTTTTGTTTACAAGTTTACAATATAAGTCTTTATGGCCGTATAACTAAATACACAAGTAATAATACAAACATACCTGGGGCTCCAGATAATGAATCAACGGGTCCATCAATTTATTGCACATGGTTTTAATTAATACATCTCTCATTTGAAAAAATAAAAATAAACTTCCATTTATATGGTGGCTTATTTCTGAATTCCATGGTGGCTTATTTCTGAATTCTATGGTGGCTTATTTCTGAATTCCATGGTGGCTTATTTCTGACATTTTATGGTGGCTTATTTCTGACATTTTATGGTGGCTTATTTCTGACATTTTATGGTGGCTTATTTCTGACATCCTATGGTGGCTTATTTCTGACATTCTGTGGTAGCTTATTTCTGACATCCTATGGTAGCTTATTTCTGACATCCAGATTATTTCGGTCGACATAAAATTATCTCGAATTGTTAATTTAATATCACGACAAGTCGAAATACTTACATTGAGGTATTTAACACGACTGTGGTAGCTCAGTTGATAGAGTGCTCGCTCCGTAAGTGGGAGGTTGTGGGTTTTATCCCCGGCCGGGTCTGACCCAAGACTTGAAAGTGGGTAGTGACTGTTCTTTCGCCAAGCACTCAGCATTACGAAATAAAAGTCACGGTTCTTTCGGATGGGAACTTACAGTAAACGAGGTCCCGTGTCACGGTGGGCTTGGCACGCTAAAGAACCCTGCTGTATAATGCCATCAGCGCAACGCAATTTCTGCACCTTCGCCTATAGCTGGCGACGTCTCGATATAAGTGAAATATTCTTGACTGGGACGTAAAACACCATTACTCAACTCAACGACTAGTCGACAATCACATGTCATGTTATTTATCTTTTTTTTTTTACTGTTACAACTCTCCGTCATCTTATTCATTCCGTCGGGCAATGTTCACGGAGGGTTTTTTCTCTGGAGCTCAAGATAATGACGAAAAGGGTCGTTTTATATTGAATGATTGAACGGAGTTATACGTCCCAATCAAGAATATTCACTTATATCGAGACGCCACAATTAACAGGTGAAGTAGCAGAATAATTTACCTTTGAAGTGGGTTCAGGACAATTACTTTGTCTTTGCCGAGATAATTAACAAAAAATTTATTTATTCATTGCACTTGGTTATAATTAAATGTTTGAGTTTTTAAAACTTCCATCAAACTATACACGCAGAGTTAAATTTATTAAAAAACATTCATCTAACCAATTTATGTTTTTATGTTTTTGAAGAAACTGGCTAAGTTTTTATATCAAGTTGATTGAATGGCTGAATGGTGTTTTACGTCCCAGTCAAAGATATGTCACTTATATTGAGATGTCACCAACTACAGGTGAAGTGGAAGACATTTTGATCTTGTGTGCAAAGAGAGCTGTTGAAATTACTACGCCTGTCGTGACACAGGACATCGGTTTTCTAATGTCACTACCTTTTTTCATGTCTTGGTCAGACCTCGGTCGGTGTTCAACCCCACGACTTCCCTTTACGGAGCGAGCACTCTACCAACTGAGGTACCGTAGTTGTAAAAACATTCTGGACAAACGATAACGGGGATATTGAACACGTGGTACAAAGGCGGGACCACTTTTGTTACACCGGGCAACTGATTTTATGACGCCATAAAGATTTGAATCTCGTTTCAGCTGTGGCTGTTCCTTCCCTTATGCTCAAACAAATAAAAAAAAAATTAGAGATGGCATGCATTTGGAATATGTTTGGTATGCTGCTTTCAAATAAATTGTTGACTCAGGGATATTGTAAGCCTAGACTTATCAAGGCCATCACAAAGTTTTATGGTCGTCATCACAGTATTGTTGATAAGCTTGATGTCTCTGTGTCCAGGATTGCCCTGGATATATTTGACGTGCCATAGTTCCATGTTCATTTCACAAAATTTTGATTAGATACGTGGCGGTAGTAGCTAGCTAAACATGAGGAAACAATTACACCATAATTTAAATAGAAGAAGCAGGTACATTGCTGCACAGAAAAGGAAAGTTGACAATTAAAAATTGAAATTATAAAATTTCAAATGTAGCATTTCGTGGACGCCATAATTGAGGTATAAGTCTAAATATGAATCAATACTTGAGGAATCAGTCGTGTCTTTTATTTCAAGCTCACCAAGAAAGATGGCATTCACATAGTCTCCAAATTTAGGATTGTTAAAAGACAGAACGTAATCCATATATCTTTATGTGATGTTGAATGATTTGGCGACAGTCTTCTCTCCAGATTTAACAAGGTTCAACATAAATTATGCTTTATAAGAATAAAGAAACATATCAGCAAGCAATGGAGCACAGTTTGTACCCATTGTTATACCAAGTGCTTTCGGGACAATTATATGATCAAACACAACAAACATGTTATCTATCAAACTTTACAATAGCGTATTGCTCTTCAAGCGCCTCAGATTAATTACGCATATCCGTGTCCGCACGCTAGAGCATCATTTAAGACGAAACGACGTTCATTAATTTTAAAATTGATTTCCTCAAGTTAAGTACAGGCTTGTTGAAAGTTTAACATTGAGCTTCCGGAGCTAGGCTGCTGAATGACAGATATAGTTTTTAACTAATGACCAAAAAGATGCTAGGAGATAAATAACAGCTATCGAAAGGCTATCGAGATATAATGGCTGACGAAGAGCCCCAACGACCTGCTGATTTGGTACTAGTACGTCCTTATTCGTTAGCTGCACAATGTTAAACTTTTGACAGGCCTGTACTTTAAATACATCTATAGTACAGACCTGTTGAAAGTTTAACACAAAGCTAGCCAATCGATCGCTTATCTTGGTCGCTCGTTAGCTATATCTCGACAGTTTTGTGGCAGCTGTTTTATATTTCTTTACAGCTTTTCCTTCTCTTGCTATCCATATTTCGGCCAGTCGGCAGTTAAACTTCGACTGTTGTCTGTTAGGTCAGTGTTCAACTTTCGACAGGTTTGTACTGTATATCCTTATATGCATGTTATAAGTGCCCTTATAAGTACGTGTGTACTTAATTAAAACGGGTTCATAGATTCAGTTTGGTAGTTATGACGATTTTGTTACATTACATTGATGAAAGTTTAACACAGTGCTTCCGAAATAAAGTCTATAATGAAGCCAAGTGGCCCGATATCGATAGCTAGGAGAGAGAGAGAGAGAGAGAGAGAGAGAGAGGAGAGAGAGAGATAGAGAGAGAGAGAGAGAGAGAGAGAGAGAGAGAGATGCAGTACAGATCTTTTGAAAGTTAAGTTTAACACAGAAATGAAATTTAACTTTTGTAAACAATATATTAGTGCTATTTTGTGCCTTGCAAAGATGAGTTATAGGCCAAGTTTTTAACTTTCGACTGGTATATAGCCGTCCAAGAAATGTTGTCGAGGGGCTGAGATCATGATCAGCTGCCGATTCGGCACTTATTGGTTAATTTAGTGTTAAACTTTCGACAGGTCTGTACTTTACAATAAATTTATAGGTAAACAACATTGACCTGTCTGCTTGACTTTTCATATAGGAGGGTCCAACCAATACATGGGCAGCGTTAGGATTCGCAGTTTATACTGTAAACGTATTTTTTTTCGCGGCGTATTAATTTTCGCTTAATTCGCGGTCGTTTGTTTTGAGTGAAGATTAATACTAAGCGAAAATTATATTATGTTTATTTCGTTATACTGCATATTTCAAAAACGCGAAAATTTAACATCGCGGATATCCCTTAATTTCCTATACCGCTAAAAAAAATACAAGCGGAATTAAATACGTTTACAGTACATATATACACATTGCCCCTGATTAGTGTCCAGATATACACGCGTGATCCCTAATACTAAAATTTAATTTACTCATCTATAATGAATATAGGTTAAACGTACAGGTCTACAAGAACAATCGTCAAATAAATAAATAAATAAATAAATAAATAAATAAATAAATAAATAAATAAACATTAGTAGTAGTGACCTGGGCTCCAGAAGGAAATAGAAAGAGAGGAAGACCAAGAGAGACCTGGCGAAGAACAATAGAGAAAGAAAGAAACGATATGGGATGGCCAAGTTGGAGAACGGCAGAGAATGAAGCCTCAATTAGGACGAAGTGGAGAGATCTGTGCCTCGCCTTATGCTCCACTAGGAGCGAAGAGGATAGGTAGGTAGGTAGGTAGGTAGGTAGGTAGGTAGGTAGGTAGGTAGGTAGGTAGGTAGGTAGGTAGGTAGTAGGTAGGTAGGTAGGTAGGTAGGTAGGTAGGTAGGTAGGTAGGTAGTAGGTAGGTAGGTAGGTAGGTAGGTAGGTAGGTAGGTAGTAGGTAGGTAGGTAGGTAGGTAGGTAGGTAGGTAGGTAGGTAGGTAGGTAGGTAGGTAGGTAGGTAGTAGGTAGGTAGGTAGGTAGTAGGTAGGTAGGTAGGTAGGTAGGTAGGTAGGTAGGTAGGTAGGTAGGTAGGTAGTAGGTAGGTAGGTAGGTAGGTAGGTAGGTAGGTAGGTAGTAGGTAGGTTGGTAGTAGTGTCATATATTAGTTTCTTTTTATTTAATCATAAAATACATTAAAATGATATATTGACATATTTTATTTACCATTTTTAATGTATTTCACGAAATAAATTCATTAAATGGTATATGACAGTAGTATTAGTAGAAGTAGTACTAGAAGAGAGTTGGTATTTATTTATTTATTTATTTATTTATTTATATAGTCAAGAATATGTTACTTATATCGAGACGTCATCAGCTGTAGGTGAAGTGGCAGAGATGTTTTCCTTTAAAAGACCGCTCAGGGAAAGCTCTTTAATGTGCCACATATGCTGTGACACGGGGCCTCGGTTTTTAAATCTTTTCCGAAGGACCCAGTGATTTCTAAAATTAAAGCCGAGTGTTACTACCTATTTTCAAGTCTTGGTCAGACCCAAAGGGGTTGGATCCGACGATCTTCCGAATACGAAGCGGGCACTCTGTCGACTGAGTTATCGTAGTGGCAAAAATAAATCGGAGATTATCTATAATATTAACAAATTTTTTTAATAAAAAAATCAAAACTGTTTATGTAAAATCTGATTAAACACACAATTTCTCTTTCTCGCACAAGGATCTACACGAGCTTGCTGGGTACCGGTCTTAACTTACATGGCGACCGACTCTGTGATCCAGGGACCCAACTGGGACATATCGGTTTAAAAAGTCATATGAATATCCAAGTGATTTTTTAAAATTCTTGATACACATTTATCAGGCCGAATTATCTGTCTCAATGATAATGCTTCGACGATAGCGATATAATTAAAATAATAATCCATTATTACGACAGATAAATCGGCCTACACCTTATACACCAGGAAGTGGTTATCATTCACAGTTTTCACTAAGTTAGTTTAAACAGAAAATTACCCGTAAAATGTGATTTTATTAACTACCGCTTGCCTTCCATAGTACTTCCGCTTTGAATATACAATACAGACCTGTCGGAAATTAAACACTCAGTTTACGATCATTAGTCGAAGCCCGGCTGTCGATCGCGAGTGACCGAGATACGGATAGCTGGTGACCGGAAAACACCCGAGAGATACAGTACAGACCTGTCGGAAATTACAAAGATTACGAAAATTAGTCCAAGCTCGGCTGTCGATCGCGAGTGACTGAGATACGGATAGCTGGTGACCGGAAAACACCCGAGAGATACAGTACAGACCTGTCGGAAATTACACAGATTACGAAAATTAGTCCAAGCTCGGCTGTCGATCGCAAGTGACTGAGATACGGATAGCTGGTGACCGGAAAACACCCGAGAGATACAGTACAGACCTGTCGGAAATTACACAGATTACGAAAATTAGTCCAAGCTCGGCTGTCGATCGCAAGTGGTTAGTTGAATGTTTTTCAGCGATTTTTCAGCTATTCGCGACGAGAATTATTTTTATTAGTCTCTATGGAATAATCTATTAACTATTCCTGTATGCATGTGAAGTGCGAGTGTGTTGTATGATCTGCCTTGTACTAGCGCGCACTCAGAGCGACTTTAACGTGCTAGCTCACAGAGTCAGTACGCCGCAGACAATCGTACCACTCCCCCAGTCCATTATACTTATACCAGGTGAACCAGTAAAGGCTAACGGTAATGAAAATTCAATTTCCCACATCTGGTCTGAGCGGGACTCGTAGCTCGGCTTTCGATTCACTGATATATGGATAGTGACCGAAAAAACACGCTGAGAGATAAGAGTGAGTGAGTAATGGTGTTTAACTTCCCAGTCAAGAATATTTGACTTATATATCGAGACGTCGCCAGCTTTAGGCGAAAGTGCAGAAATTTTGTCTGTGCCTTGCGCTTATGGCATTATACAGCAGGGTTCTTTAGCGTGCCAAGCCCACAGTGACACGGGACCTCGTTTATTTTAAGTTTCCATCCGAAAGAACCGTGACTTTCATTTCGTAATGCCGAGAGCTTGGCGAAATGAAAGTCACGACCCACTTTCAAGTCTTGGGTCAGACCCGGCCGGGGTTCGAACCCACAACCTCCCACTTACGGAGGGAGCACTCTACCAACTGAGCTACCGCAGTGGTGCTGAGAGATACGGTAAAGACCTGTCGAAAATTTAACGCTTAGCTAACGAAAAGAAACCGAAGCTCGGCTACATAATTATGGATCGCTAGTTGCCGAAAGGTTCAGAGAGATTGATAGCAAATATTGACAAGCTGTTGAGATATGTCTACTAGAAACTAGGGAGCGAGGTGAACTGTCGATTCGGTATAAATTGATAGCCTAGTGTAAAACTTTTTGACTGGTCTGTACTATATTGACCAGCTGTCGAGATATGTATACTAGAAACTAGGGAGCGAGGTGAACTGTCGATTCGGTATAAATTGATAGCCTAGTGTAAAACTTTTTGACTGGTCTGTACTATATTGACCAGCTGTCGAGATATGTATACTAGAAACTAGGGAGCGAGGTGAACTGTCGATTAGGTATATATTGATAGCCTAGTGTAAAACTTTTTGACTGGTCTGTACTTTAAAAATGTATTGATTTTCATAATATATCTCAACTTTCAACTTTAAAATTTAAAATTACAGGTAACAGGAAGTAAACTTAAAGAATTAAATGGGGTGTTTTAGAAAACATGTCTGACCATGATCTACTTAACTTGGTTTATCCCTACAATTGATTATTTCCTTCTAAGTTAAAATTAAGTTCAGGAATGGCGTTTAACGTCCCAGTCAAGAATATTTCACTTACATCGAGACGTCGCCAGCTATAGGCGAAGGCGCAGAAAGGATTTTTCCTGTACGTTGCGGTGATGGCATTGTACAGCAGGGTTCTCAGTTAGTATGTCAAACCTACTGTGACACGGGACCTCGTTTAATTTAAGTTCCTATCCAGAAGAACCGTGGCTTTCATTTCGTTATGTTGAGTGCTTAACGAAAGAACAGTCGCTGTCCATTTTCAAGTCTTGGGTTAGACCCGGTTTGGGTTCGAACCAATGACCTCCCACTTACGGGGCCAGCACTCAACCAACTGAGCTACCGCAGTGGCTCTATAAATTCAGCGAACATTGGCTAAAAACCCCGGACAGATTTTGTAAAATGCCTTGTTTTATCGAAAATTCATTTATAAATAAACAAAGTTTTAAGATATATCACAAATCAATTGAAATTGTTCCGGGTCTGAATTTAAAATGTATTGTCATATCGATATGGTTACATCCGCGTCAAATATAAGCACTAAGCCTCATCGTGTAGGCAAACAAAATCGACCTGTCCGCTTGACCTTTCATTCAAACAATTATTTTTGTCGAGTATATTCATTTATAGCGAACACATTGTATTATTCGTCTACATAGGTTCAAAAGGCAAACACGTGCATTGCGTATGTATTGACTGCGAATAGTGGTACTACTCAAGCCCATTGTATGAATATATCAATTAAAAGGTCAAAAGTTCAGGTCAATGTTGTTTGTTGAAATAAACTTGAAATTCCAAAGCAAACAAAGTCATTTGACAAGTTACGGATTATACATCAACGGAAGATTGAATTTGTAATATTCTGGACAGAAAGTCCGGATAGACTTGAAGTTTCCGTGGGAAAACGGAAAAACAAGAATAGCAGATGATACGACAAAAAGAACAATAGAGTAGAAACTAATGCTTGTGGATTGATATTTAGAAGGACAAGAATAGCAGATGACACAACAAACAGAAAAATAGATTAGAAACCGACTGATGCTTGTGGATTGATATTTAGAAGGACAAGAATATACGACAAAAGAAAAGAAAAAGAAACGAACTAATGCTTATGAATTGATATTTAGAAGGACAAAAATAATAGAGGACAAAACAAAAAGAAAAAAAAAAATAGATACGGACTAACTCTTGTGATTTGATAATTAGTGACGAATTTTTAGGAAATTTGCCAGTTTACGTTTCGTGTAATTCCATGAAAAAAGTTTGACGTAACGGTAATTTAACTGAACAATTAACCCTACTGCAAAATGAACGGATCCGAATGCTTTTCTTGGTTGGATATTAATAATTCCACCATAATTTACGATATAAACGCACAATTTACAGAACGCCATCTTGGCGGGATAGTTTTTACCGGAATATTGATGTTTCTCGGACTTTTTGGTAACTTGACTGTTTTGTGGATATACATCCGAAGGTTTAAGATGTCAAATTATAGAACGTACACGATATGGCTGGCATTAATGGATGTTGGAAACTGTTTTATTGGAATGCCTTTTTTGATATATTATATGAGCCATTATTTGATATTTCCGTCTTCGGTTTTATGCAAATTAGGTCGTTTTGTGAATGTTTTTACCACAAATTGTTCCGGGTACATTTTAGTTGTAATAGCGTATGACAGATACCGAAAAATATGCAAACCTTTGGAATGGCAGTTTTCGCAGAAACAGGCCAAACTTAGCTGTCTAATAGCTACGTGTATAGGGATAACTACATCCTGGCCGGCCTTGGTTTTATACGGCATATACACAGTGAATACGGCGCTTCCGAACAGCCGTGGGGACCGGTGTTGGACCGATAATGCGTATAGGGACCAGGTATGGCACGCCTCACCAACAAAAGTTCGATAAAGTGCTTTAACGGTCGTTAAAGCGCTTTAACGAATTTAATGTTGCATTAGCGTCGATAACAAGAACAAAATTTCCACTATTTTTATTTAACGAACGATAAATGGATATTGATTCGATAAAGTGCTTTAACGACCGATAAAGCGATTTACCGTTCGTTAAAGCGCTTTACCGTTCGTTAAAACGCTTTACCGTTCGTTAAAGCGCTTTATCGAGATTTTAGAGCTTATTGCCGATATTTATATTGCATTACCGAATTATCGAACTCACAGAAAGTCTATTACCGTTTATCGAAAAATTCAGCAAATCAGAGGGCGTGTAACAAAAGAATTACAGACGTTTCGTCCCATAGGACTTTTCGTCCCATGCCATTTCGTACCATTTTCGAGACATTTCGTACTATGTTCAGGACTTTTCGTCCCATAATTATACTCGGACGTTTCGTACCATAGGACTTTTCGTCCCATGACATTTCATAACATTTTAATGACTTTTTAAAGATATTTTCTTAATTAATTACTTTATTTATTTATTTATTTTTTTTTTACTGTGTTTTAAATAAAATTTAGGACTTTTCGTCCCATGACATTTCGTAACATTTTAATGACTTTTTAAAGAGGTTTTATTTATTTATTTATTTATTTATTTATTTATTTATTTATTTATTTATTTATTTATTTATTTTTGACTGTGTTATACTGAATAAAATTTAGTTACATATATATATATTTAATTTCCTTTTTGTCTTTTTTTAAAGGGGGATGATTAAGGTATATATGTGAATACATCTTTATTTTTTATATGAACTAACTACAAGTTTATGCCAGTAAACTATCTTTTCTCTCGCTTTATCATTAAATAAACTTTAAAGCCATAAAGTCTCGGGATTTCATTTTTTTAATACCAATAAAAACAAAACACGTGTTTCCACAAGCTTTTATTGTTCAGTTGATGGAAACGTTCTACAAACATGAGGAAGCGTACGTGGGACTTATATCACTTTTACTTATCGTGATGTCCCGCTTATAGAAATGTAAGACTTAGAGTGACATATTGTTGAAAAATGGCAATGTTCAAAAAGTATGCATAAAATATGAAAAAATATGATGCAGAAAATACTTTAAGATGTGCACATGTCCAATATGTAATAATAACATCATGAAAATTTAGTTTCAGACTTAGTGGAGGTGTACATGTTCAATGAATATAATAAATTGGTATAACGAATGTATAATGCCAGGACGAAAAGTACTCCATGAGTCCGAATATGGCATGAAACGTTCTGTAAAAAATACTTAATGTTATGGTACATCTTAAAAATGTGGAAAGAAAAGTACCCAAAAAGTTTACGAAATATCATGGGACGAAAAGTCCTATGGTACGAAGCGTCTTAGAAGTATGGGACGAAAAGTCCTGAATATGGTACGAAATGGCATGGGACGAAAAGTCCTATGGGACGAAACGTCTTGCTAAAATTGTATTGAGTTAATAAAGTTAAATTAAATACATGAAATGAACTGATGATCTATACCTGCAATTTCTACATCTTATCGATCTTACTGACTTTCTTTTCGTCTAGTAAATATAAATATATAATAATATATAGATAAATTAATACATGTACATCATGTACATATAAATCTTACCTTGTCCCTCCACAATTCTCTGTTAGTTGATTCCTGATTAAAAAAATCCCACGACTTTTGTATCCAGTAATGAAGCCATTTGAGTAGATCTACCTTGGAATGACAGCCGATTGGATTACGAAAATTGACCATACATCGACAACACTGAACACTAATGTACCAATCGATGATTGATTGTCTTATTACAAAGTCTTTAATAACTCTTGTGATTTTAATAGGCCAATTAAATCAGGCGAAACTAAAAAAAAAACAACAAGAATATGCGGGAAAGATACAATGATCGTCCATATTTAAAACAGGTTTTGTAACTATGTTTGCGCCAAAAAACTACAGTATCTGTTATTATTATTATTATTATTATTATTATTATTTTGTAACCGGCTTGGTCCATGTGGAGGCAAATGCCGTTAAAGTTACTAGTACCATATTATTAAAAGCAGACGAGAGAGAGAGAGAGAGAGAGAGAGAGAGAGAGAGGTGTTTATCGTGTTGATGAAGTGGTATCCAGGGACAATCAATGTAAATCATGCGATTAGCCAACCATAACGCTCGTTACATATCTGTAACCATGACACATATCGTATTAACGAATTATCGAACATATCGCATTAACGAATTATCGGACACATTCTTCATTACCGTTCGATAATTTTTAAAAACCGTTAAATCGCTTTATCGGTCGTTAAAGCGCTTTATCGAATCTATATCCATTTATCGTTCGTTAAATAAAAATAGTGGAAATTTTGTTCTTGTTATCGACGCCAATGCAACATTAAACTCGTTAAAGCGCTTTAACGACCGTTAAAGCACTTTATCGAACTTTTGTTGTCGAGGCGTGCCATAACCAGGTCTATCCTAGCGTTTATTATATCGGTCTCTATGTGTTGAACTTGTCTGTTGTACCCGTCTTGCTGGTAGCGTATATCCAGATATTACGATTTTTATACCGACACCAGAACAGTGGGATAAATATAAATACAAGGAAAACGACCTTGACCCTTCTAGCAGTGACTATAGCGTTTCTATTGAGTGGTGTTCCTCACTATAGTTTGGTAGTTACGACAAGGATCAAAAAGGATTTCAATTGTAAAATGTCATTTACAGAAGGGTTTGCTTATTATACATTCGTATTTTCAATACTTCTTAATAACGCCGTCAATCCGTTTATTTACGGGTTTTTGGATGTCAAATTTAGGAGGGAGCTATGCATTCTTTATAAAAGTATCAGGGGCCTGCGTATACAAGAACGAAACGATTCCAGCATGGTTGAATCAGGTAAACGGGAATTAAACGGAAACGGAAGTGATAATCAGCGAACTTTGGCCGATGGGAGTTCCATGGAAACTTACGTCGATAAATGCTAAATACGCGTACGTGCTATATGTACGTCGCTTGAAAAAAGCAAGTAACATAAGTGTCTTTTTTGTTAACTTTTTCGAACGGATAAAAAAATAGTACTTAGTTATATAACTCTTCCGCTCTTCAATCCGGGATAGCATAGCATAGCAAGGAACTTACCGGAAAAACGGTTATTATACTGGAAATCATTTATCAATTCTCTGTTCAAATTTACCTAAAATGAATGGATTTCTCGTTTTTTTTGTTTTTACATTTTCTGTGTACAGCAACTGGCATGGCTTCAATTTCTTATTAAAACGTAATTAAAGTATAATTTAGGTAGAATTAGTGTTATTTGAGGCACCTTATAATTGGACCCCCCCCCTTCTGTTGGCAGGGCAGGCCCCTGTTACACAATAAACTTTGAATTACGATTTTCCTTAACTGAAATCTGGCTTAGTTAGTTTTCAAGATATTCGTGAATTTTTGTCATTTTGAAGACCACGTCTATATATAATTTTGATGAAACTTTACATGTACTTGTATTATAAAATGTTGTCACAATTTGCCAGATGTAAGTCAAAGAAAATATTACTGTATTTCCATAAATTGAGTGCACATTGAATTTATTATTTATTTCTTTTAATTAAAAATGTTTCCATTAAACTATCAATAAAATGCATTTAAAATGCACTGACCTAACCAAATTATATTTTTAATTAAAAACATTACCGCTCAGTTCTCCTGTACATAGAGAAATTTTGCGAATATTTTGGAAATTTGATCGTTTATACACCAATTGGACCTCATTCAAATTTACTTCAGGGTTTTTAGGGTCAGGTAGGTCATTGTTGTTTGGGTTTTTTTCTGGTATGCTAATCATGAATGTTCCAATTATGACAATATATTTATAGTTGTTCCAAGTAAAAAGGTACAGAAGGGATAATTTTGACATAGTCATATTTGTTGTTTTGTTATAAAGTTAAAAAAATGCTCTATGTACAGAATTAAGTTCACTTTTTCATGAATGACAAATATTTTTTCCTATTAGATCAATATATTTCGTATTCAGTTTTGGCAATTTTTTTGTGAGTTTATTGGAAAATACGACTTTATTTTTGCATTTTCCATGTGCACTGAATTTGTGGAACTACAGTAGTTAAGGAATGATAGTGAAACCGGAACCAGATGGACTGCTGTCGTGATCGGAAACTGTTTGTTGCCGGGAGAGATTGGGTATTCCTGACCATCGATCTCGGCTGTAACTAGGCAACACATGTTGAATATGGTTTAAAATTTTTATCTGCATTGATTTGCAAATTTTAGTAAATAAATAATAATAAAAACGTTATCAAAACAAATTATCGATATGATATAGCGTTTGTGATATTTCATGCACTGATGGACTTTCTTTCCCATGTCTCCTGATCACTACGATAGCTCAGTGGTATAGTGCTCACTTCGCATGTGGGAGGTCGTGGGTTCGAACTCGGCCGGATCTGTGATATTGTGAAACTGGTACCAGTATATCGGCCCGAGTGAGGTGTTGTGCTTATTTGTGACATTGCATGCGGACAAGATGGTGTACTAGGATAGTAAAGGTCGACAAATTTTAAATGTGCACTAGTGCTTCACAAGAAGCATCAATACTTGCATAAAACTCGTGTAAAATGCAACAGATAAACTTATGTTTTAAATAAGAAAAATAGCCCCGATGAAAAAACTGGAAAATTGCTCTATCTGCCATGTAAAAACATCTATTCAACCACAATGCAAAATCGTTTAAAGTAGTTTTTATTAGCGAGTTGAATTACATGACTTTGTTAAAACTGAAAACCGGATCCTTTGAAAACCGAGTCCCTATCAAAACTGGGTTCCTGCGAAAACCGGGTTCCTCTGAAAACTGTTCCTGTGAAAACAGGATCCTTATGGAGACCTTAGATCTTGTGAAATCTGGGCTCCTGTGAAAATCGGATTTCTGCGAAAACCGGGCTCCTAAGGAAATAAATTCCTGTGAAAAACCAGGTTCTTGTGGAAAGCAGGTTTCTATGAAGACTGGGTTCCTTTGAATCCGGATCCCTTTGAAAGCAAAATTTCTGTGCAAACCTAGTTCCTGTGAAATCCGGATTTGTATGATAACAGGTTCCTTTTAAACCGGATTTGTATGAAAACAGGTTCCTGTTAAACCGCGTTCTATGAAAACGTGTTTTCTCTGATAACAGGATTCCTTGTGAAAACCAGGTTCCTGTGGAAAGCATGTTTCTATGAAAACCATATCCCTTGTAAAACCGGATCCCTGTGAAAGCCGGGTTTTCTCTGATAACGGGATTTCTGTGAAAGGTTCCTGTGGAAAGCTAGTTTCTTTAAAGACTGGGTTCCGTGAAAACCGAGTTCCTTTAGAAATCAGAACCCTGTGAAAACTAGATTCCTGGGAACACCGGGTTCCTGTGAGACCAATTACGGTGAAAAACCAGATCTCTGGCCCGTACTGTATATAATTATGATAATTCAATAGCGCGATGATCTGGGGTTAAGGTTTGATTTTAACTGAACCTATATTCTTAATCTGGATATTTTGTCGTCCAGTAATTTTACAGAAACCGGTATTTCGATATGTTCGTGTACTTTCATTCAACTTCGCGTCATCCCATAATAGTCAGTGCTTTTATAAGTGAATTATATCAAAATGTAATATTCGGTAAAGTTTCATTTTCGAGTGTTGATAATAGTGCGAATTTACGCAAAGATACGTGAAAACGAAAATTTCCCGATTTTCTGTACTATTTATCGTTTCCCACACTACCGCTATATAGAATCAAAAGTGATTAATCACCATATATAGACAAACAGTATTGACCTGTCCGCTTGACCTTTAACATGGAAGCGTACATTTAAATATAGGGAAGACAGGTGTTTATTTTGTCTACGTCATCGGAAACGGCATTCTTTGTGTATTAACTGCGAATCCTAACACTACCCATTATTTGGGTGGGCCATCGTAAATGAATATTTCTAATGAAAGGTCAAGCGGACAGGTCAATGTTGCTTGCTGATACTGCATCACTTACACAACAATACAAACAGTATCCTAATTTTAGTTTTGTTTAATGTATTTTCTTCCTGTGTTTGTATGTATCAAAACTATTAGTATAGGTAAACAACATTGACCTGTCCGTTTGACCTTTCATTAGGAATCTTAAAGCTTCATATAGGAGGGTCCATCAAATGAATGGGTACTGTTAAGATACACAGTGCACAGGTGTACTCTATGAGGTGATTTTATCTCATGATGTATGCCAAATTAACACCTGTGCTCCCTATGGATATACTTGGTCCGTGATTAAGATTTAAATGCAAAGTCAAGCGGACAGGTCAAACTTGTTTGTCTATAAACAAATATACACGGAACTAGAAACGTTGACCCAAAATGTAGAATAATCTTTTACTATAGTAGCTCTGAAATAAAACATAAAAAACAATAAATCTCTCTAATTGAAATGTTATGAAAATGCCATTTACAATAGAGTATGGCTAGGTAGATTGTCCTTACAAAATATTTCTTTACATTTAATAATGAAAATTTACTCACAATAAAGCGAAACGAACTAACATATTCCTGATGAATCTCACATTATTTATCTCACTTGTGCCTACTTCACACACACACACACACACACACACACACACACATACACACACACACAGCGTTGTTGGTGTCCCCACTATGCTTGTGATGGAGCTAATAATTGTTCCAGATCAACGGTTGGAGCATCTCTCTCTCTCTCTCTCTCTCTCTCTCTCACACACACACACACACACACACACACACACACACACACACACAATTGCAACTTACTCGAAATTTAAATTTGTACATAAGTTTTGTGACGGTTGCCATGTAAATTCCAGCTGATTCTTTAAGGTATTGTCTGTATGAGTAACGGCATTCTGAAATAAATAAATAAATAAATAAATAAATAAATAAATAAATAAATAAATAAATAAATAAATAAAATAGAAAATTAAAGAACTCTGAACAAACATTATTTGAGCCAATAACCGCGGTTATTACATGCGGTATAAACCAAACTGCACACACTATCACTTCGAACCTATGGCTTAGTCGTAAACGTCCATCTCTAGAGCAGGAGATCGTGGGTTCGAACCCCAGTCGAGACACAAATAGAGCGTCCTCTTCTAGAGCAGGGGGTGGGGGTTAGCCAAGTCATACATGGGACTGTCATATACATTTTTTGAATTTAATCATAAAATACATTCAAAAAATGGTATATGACAGGACTATAAAATTTTAGATACTGCTTCCTAACCGGGGCGCTCAGGATTAAGGAGACAGAATATCGACTGGTTCACCTGGTATCAGTATAATGCTACCAGAGGAGTCGTTTGGTTATCTGGGATAATATACTGAAAAGACGAGTTGGCATATTAAAGTCGCCCTAAGTGCTCTAAACCATAAAATACAGTCGCATGTCTCCTGCATGCTCGAACTTGTTCTGTGAGCTCGAGTTCCGCTCAGACTACATTTGGGAAAGTGAAATTTCCTTGCCGTCGGCATTTACTGGTTCACCCGGTGTCAGTATAATGTGATACGAGTAGTACACTTGTATGCGGCGTACTGACTCTGTGACCTAGCACCTTAAAGGCGCCATGAGTGCGCGCTGGTACAAGGCAGACCATAAAAGACACTCACATTTCACATGGATGCAATAACTTGTTCATAGATTAATCCATAGAGATTAATAAAATAGATTCCGTCGCGAATAACTGAAAAATTGCTGATGTGACGTTAAGCAACATTAACAACAACAACAACACTTATACAGTATAAGTAAACAACATCGTCCTGTCCGTTTGACCTTTCATTAGGAATATTCATATAGGAGGGTCCATTCAGTAAATAGGTAGTGTCAAGATTCAAGTTAACACATACACAGTGCAAAGGTTTACTGTATGAGGTGACTATATCTCATGATAACACCTGTGTTCCCTATAAACAGATGTACTTGGTCCGTGATAAATATTTAAATGAAAGGTCAAGCGGACAGGTCGGAGTTGTTTGCCTATTCAGACCTGTCGAAAGTTTTACACTAAGCTAAAAAAAATTGTGCCGAATCGACAGCACATCCAAGCCGCTCGTTAACTATATCTTAACAAGTGCTGTCTATCTCGACAGGGGAGCTTTTTGTTCATTGGGTATCAATATCTCTGTACTCTGAAGTCTCATTTAGACTCCTATTTGTTGGCTCAGTGTTTTGACAGATCTGCACTGTACATCTCCAAACCCTTTCGGCAGATATCCATCTCTCTCTCGGAATAAATTATAAAACCATTGGCTACCTATGTCTTGGTCACTCGTCATCGACTTATTTTCGTCAGCTCGATGTTAAACTTTCGACAGGTCTGTACTGTATATCTCCAAACCTTTTTCGGCAGATATCCATCTCTCTCGGAATAAATTATAAAACCACTGGCTACCTATATCTCGGTCACTCGTCATCAAGTCCTTTTCCTTAACCTAGTGTTAAACTTTCGACAGGTCTGTACTGTATATCTTCAAACCTTTTTCGGCAGATATCTATCTCTCGGAAGCTTTTATCCACTGGCTACTTATATTGGTCACCCGTCATCGACTCATATTTGACGCCCTATAGTTCCATGTTCCTTTCACATAATTTTGATTACATATGCGGCGGCTGTAGCTAGCTAACCAGGAGGTGCTTACCCTTCCGATAACACTCGGCCTCACTTCCCTGGTGGAAGCCATGTGTCTAACCTAACAGTTTCAAAATTTTACTTTGCTTCTGGATTGTGATTGGGACATGGATTAATATGTTTGTTTTTGATTTCATTAACCTGGTGTTAAAATTTCGACAGGTCTGTACTGTAGATACTTCGACCCCACTCCCCAGTGCTAGAACTCAGTGAAAGGAAATTGACTGGGACGTAAAACATCAATACTCCACTCTACCACACCAGAAACCCTCTCCACGATGTAAGGAAAAGTAGCATGACGCCGACGGAAGCATAAAGCACCAGTAAGGCGTTTAATGCCATTTTTGTGCAGCGCAATACATTCCAACCTGCCTTAAAATCCACCTCTATATAAAAACCACCTGCTTACAAAGGCCAGTAGGATCGTTTTTTATTGATCTTATTTGAACCTGTATATAAAGGCCACTTTTACTGGTTCCCTTAGGTGGCCTTTATAGACAGGTTTGACTGTATGCCCCAAGATATACACGAGTTTAAGGAGGGGGTACGGTAAAAATAAAAAATAAAAAAATAAATAAATAAATAAATAATAACGACTTTTACCGGTTCCCGTAGGTGGCCTTTATAGACAGGTTTGACTGTATGTCCCAAGATATACACGAGTTTAAGGAGGGGGTACGGTAAAAATAAAAAATAAAAATAAATAAATAAATAAATAAATAAATAAATAAATAAATAAATAAATAAATAAATAAATAAATAAATAATAACGACTTTTACTGGTTCCCGTAGGTGGCCTTTATAGACAGGATTGAATACACCCCAAGATATACATGAGTTTAAGGAGTGGGTAGTGTAAAAATAAATAAATAAATAAATAAATAAATAAATAAATAATAATAATGACTACTTTTACCAGTTCCCTTAGATGGTCTTTATAGACAGGTTTGACTACACTCCAAGATATACAGGAGGTTAAGGAGGGGGTAGTGTAAAAATAAATAAATAAATAAATAAATAAATAATAACTACTTTTACCGGTTCCCGTAGGTGGCCTTTATAGACAGGTTTGACTGTATGCCCCAAGATATACACGAGTTTAAGGAGGAGGTACGATAAAAATAAAAAATAAAAATAAATAAATAAATAAATAAATACATAAATAAATAAACAAATAAATAAATAATAACTACTTTTACCGGTTCCCGTAGGTGGCCTTTATAGACAGGTTTGACTGTATGCCCCAAAATATACACGAGTTTAAGGAGGGGGTACGGTAAAAATAAAAAATAAAAATAAATAAATAAATAAATAATAACGACTTTTACCGGTTCCCGTAGGTGGCCTTTATAGACAGGTTTGACTGTATGTCCCAAGATATACACGAGTTTAAGGAGGGGGTACGGTAAAAATAAAAAATAAAAATAAATAAATAAATAATAACGACTTTTACCGGTTCCCGTAGGTGGCCTTTATAGACAGGTTTGACTGTATGTCCCAAGATATACACGAGTTTAAGGAGGGGGTACGGTAAAAATAAAAAAAAATAAAAATAAATAAATAAATAATAACTTTTACTGGTTCCCGTAGGTGGCCTTTATAGACAGGTTTGAATACACCCCAAGATATACATGAGTTTAAGGAGTGGGTAGTGTAAAATAATAAATAAATAAATAAATAAATAAATAAATAAATAAATAATAATCATGACTACTTTTACCAGTTCCCTTAGATGGCCTTTATAGACAGGTTTGACTAAACTTCAAGATATACAGGAGGTTAAGGAGGAGGTAGTGTAAAAATAAATAAATAAATAAATAAATAAATAAATAATAACTACTTTTACCGGTTCCCGTAGGTGGCCTTTATAGACAGGTTTGACTGTATGCCCCAAGATATACACGAGTTTAAGGAGTGGGTAGTGTAAAAATAAATAAATAAATAAATAAATAATAATAACTACTTTTACTGGTTCCTTTAGGTGACCTTTATGAACAGGTTTGACTTTACGCCCCAAGATAAACACGAGTTTAAGGAGGGGTAATGTAAAAAAAAGTATAGATAAATAAATAAATAATAACTAGAGGCTCCCAGGAGCCTGTATAGCTCACCTAGGTTGAGTTGTTGCAGAATGAAAATCAACAGATTGTCTAAATAAATGCTTGAAATTTATTACACAATATTTATTTCTATCACAAAATTTCAATATTATTTCCTTTCAAAACTAAACCATATTTCAAAATTTTGAGACAATACATCCAAGTATCATCGACTTTTCATGTATAATACCTGAGAAATTTTCCTTATCCAAAAACTGGTCAATGGACCATGAAATTATGGTCAAGGACAAAAGCCATAAGGCAGTCTGACTGATGTACTATCCAAGATCAAGCTATATACCAAATATCATTGACCTACCATTGTAGTATTCGAGATTTAGAGAAACTGACCTAATCCAAAAAGTTCAACATAGTCACTGGAGGGTTAAGTTTAGGTCAAAGACAAAAGTCATATGGCAGACTGACATGTACTCTCCAAGACTAAGACACATACCAAATATCATTGCAATTGGCCAAGTGGAGTTGATTTTTAAATGCAGATGTTATTTTAAAATACCAAATGTAAAGACCCAAATGACTATTGTGGCCGAGTTTGGTTCCAATTGACTCAGTAGTTTCAGAGAAAAATATGTATGAACTTATTTCCCATAGGGTCCAATGTTAAAATATGTTTTCCACTGATGGCCGTCTTGGATTTTGTGTGGCCCTCAAAAACACCAATGTTGTAGGGGGCCACCCAAAGACTATTGTGGCCAAGTTTGGTTCCAATTGGCTTAGGGGTTTTAGAGAAAAAGATCTTTGATATTGTTCCCATAGGGTCCAATGTTAACCTATGTTCCCCGTTGGCGGCCATCTTGGATCAGGTGCAGACTTAAAAAAAACCGGTTTCAGAAGGTACCATCTAAGGACTACTATGACCAAGTTTGGTTCTAATTGGCTCAGTAGTTTTAGAGAAAAATCTTTGAACATATTTTTCCATAAGGTCCAATGTTACAATATGTTCTCCACTGGCGGCCATCTTGGATTTGGTGGGGCCCTCAAAAACCCCAATGTTGTAGGGGCCATTCAAAGACTATTGTGGCCAAGTTTGGTTCTCATTGGCTAAAGGGTTTTAGAGAAAAAGATCTTTGATATTGTTCCCATAGGGTCCAATGTTAACTTATGTTCCCCCTGGCCGCCATCTTGGATTAGGTGCAGACTTAAAAAAACACTGTTTTCAGAAGGTACCATCTAAGGACTACTGTGACCAAGTTTGGTTCCAATTGGCTCAGTAGTTTCAGAGAAAAATATCTTTGAACATATTTTCCCATAGGGTCCAATGTTAATCTATGTTACCCGCTGGCGGCCATCTTGGATTAGGTGCGGACATGTCGGACACAATTTTTAAAGTAGACCACCCAAGGACTGTTGTGACAAAGTTTGGTTCCCATTGGCTAAAGGGTTTTAGAGAAAAAGATCTTTGATTTGTCCCCATAGGGTCCAATGTTAACCTATGTTCCTCGCTGGCCGCCATCTTGGATAAGTTGCAGACTTAAAAAACACCAGTTTCAGAAGGTACCATCTAAGGACTACTGTGACCAAGTTTGGTTCCAATTGGCTCAGTAGTTTCAGAGAAAAATATCTTTGAACATATTTTCCCATAGGGTCCAATGTTAATCTATGTTACCCGCTGGCGGCCATCTTGGATTAGGTGCGGACATGTCGGACACAATTTTTAAAGTAGACCACCCAAGGACTGTTGTGACAAAGTTTGGTTGCAAATGGCCCAGTGGTTTCTGAGGAGTTGATCTTTAACGACGGACGGACGACGGACGACGACGACGCCGACGACAACGACGACGACGACGGACGCAAAGTGATGGCAAAAGCTCACATGGCCTTTTAGGCCAGGTGAGCTAAAAATGACTTGTTTACTGGTTCCCTTGGGTGGTCTTTATAGACAGGTTTGACTCTACGCCCCAAGATATAGGGGGTAATGTAAAAAAAAAATTAATTAATTAATAAATAATAACAACTTTTACTGGTTCCCTTAAGTGGCCTTTATAGACAGGGTTGACTACACCCCAAGATAAACACGAGTTTAAGGAGGGGGTAATGTAAAAATAAATAAATAAATAATAATAATGACTACTTTTACCGGTTCCCTTGGGTGGTCTTTATAGACAGGTCTGACTGTAATTACCTTATTGCATGTTAATTTGGCACCCACAGTCAGACTTACAAACTGGCCAACAAAACCAGACGATGTTTTCAAGATAAAGCCTTTGAATGTCTCTGACGAAATAATGGATACTGAAAAATTAAATGGCGAATTGTAAAAACATTAAACAAGCAAATTCAGTGAGTTAGGACCTCCGTCAGTGGGAAATTTTTGTGGTTTGCACTTATGTTCAAACTCTTTATCTCGAGGTCATGGGTTCGAACCCTGACCGAGTCTGACCCAAGACTTGAAAGTGGGTAGTGACTGTTCTTTCGCCAAGCACTCGGCATTACGAAATGAAAGTCACGGTTCTTTCGGATGGGAACTTAAAATAAACAAGGTCCCGTGTCACGATGGGCTTGGCACGCTAAAGAACCCTGCTGTATAATGCCATCAGCACAACGCACAGGCAAAATTTCTACACCTTCGCCTATAGCTGGCCACGTCTCGATATAAGTGAAATATTCTTGACTACCGGGACGTTAAACACCATTACTCAACTCTCATGAATATGTGCAAACCAACTTGGGTTCAAATAATATGCAAATCTCAAATCAATATTGATGCGTTGCGTCAAGTTTCATAAAACAACGTTTCATATGTATATATTATACATGTAGTTTTGGAGAATTCTACCGTACAAAATCTGTCTGCACTTACATGTACGGAAGGACAAACGGAAGAACACAAAATTCAATATCCCCTTTTTCTTCGAAAGGCGGGCAATAAATACAAAAACATCAATAGGACAGGATAAAATGCAGCCCATCGAGAACGCAAACGATTTTTGATAAAAAACTTTTTTTCAGTACCATATTCTGAATAAATTATAAAACTGATTTTTACGAATTATCACTGTTATAGACAAAAATATTTCAATTTTCTTTCAACAGATTCAAATGTGTTGGCACTGTTCTTAATTTTAAAGATATTGAAAAGCTCAATTAGCAAATTTTCAAATTTGTGATACAATTCTATTAGACATATTTATTCTTACTAATTATTATTCTAATTAAAAGGTTTGCAGTCAGAAAACGCAGTTCTAAAGCAAACATTGAAAAACAACACTGATGCTAATACACGTCATTCAAAATCTACAACAAACAGTAAGTTTCTCTCTCTCTCTCTCTCTTCTCTCTCTCTCCTCTCTCTCTCTCTCACACACACACACACACACACACACAACGGGTTTATTACATTTTTTACCTTTTACTTGATTTTCTTCTATTATTGACGTCAATAAATATGGCGACTGAGCAGACGATGGAGTAGAAAAAGGCTTATGTACCGGAAACAGGGTATCACACCTTTCAACCGAATCGACGCCAGACGCATGACTTTTGACTTCTTGAACAAAGAAATACAAAACGAAAACGGATGTTTCGGACCATTTCCTTGAAAATTATATGATAAATAATTAAATGTTAATACAGATGGCAAATAAATAAATAAATAAATAAATTTTCGTAATCTGTGTAATTTTTGACAGGTCTGTACTGTATCTCTCGGGTGTTTTCCCGTCACTAGCTATCCGTATCTCGGTCACTCGCGATCGACAGCCGGGCTTCGTCTAATTTTCGTAATCTGTGTAATTTCCGACAGGTCTGTACTGTATCTCTCGGGTGTTTTCCCGTCACTAGCTATCCGTATCTCGGTCACTCGCGATCGACAGCCGAGATTCGACTAATTTTCGTAATCTGTGTAATTTCCGACAGATCTGTACTGTATCTCCCGGGTGTATTCCGGTCACTCGCGATCGACAGCCGAGCTTCGACTAATTTTCGTAATCTGTGTAATTTCCGACAGGTCTGTACTGTATCTCTCGAGTGTTTTTTGGTCACTAGCTATCCGTATCTCGGTCACTCCACAGCCGAGCTTCGACTAATTTTTGTAATCTGTGTAATTTCCGACAGGTCTGTACTGTATCTCTCGGGTGTTTTCCGGTCACCAGCTATCCGTATCTCGGTCACTCGCGATCGACAGCCGAGCTTCGACTAATTTTCGTAATCTGTGTAATTTCCGACAGGTCTGTACTGTATCTCTCGGGTATTTTCCGGTCACTAGCTATCCGTATCTCGGTCACTCGCGATCGACAGCCGAGCTCCGATTTATTTTCGTAAGCTCAGTGCTAAATCTTCGGAATGATCCTGATGTACAGTAAATGGTTAGAATAAATCATCTTACCTTCCACGCTGCGGTACACGCCATCCTTATCACTGCGGTAGCTCAGTTAGTAGAGTGCTCGTTCCGTAAGTTGGAGGTCGTGGTTCGGAATGGACCGGATCTGACCCAAGACTTGAAAATGGGTAATGAGTAATCTTTCGCCAAGCATTCGGCATTACGAAATGAAAGTCACGGTTTCTTTCGGATGGGAACTTAAAATAAACGAGGTCCTGTGTCGTGGTAGGCTTGGCATTAAAGAACCCTGTTGTATAATGCCATAAGCGGAAACGCACAGGCAAAATTTCTGCACCTTCGCTTATACCTGGTGACGTCACGATATAAGTGAAATATTCTTGACTGGAACGTTAAAGATCATTTCTCAACTTAACTCACCTTATATGCATATTGTAAGCGCAGACAGCCTTCACTGTATCAACGATACTTTCTAAGTAAATCAAAAACGTTTTGTGAAAAATAATTACGACGTGTATTGATTTTTTTTAACTGCCGTACAGACCTGCCGAAAGTTTAACAAGTAAGCTAATGAATACCGGGAATCGAAACTTGCGATCGACTGCCCAGTGAACGAGATACGTGTTAGAAACTCGCAATCGACTGCCCAGTAAACGAGATACGTGTTAGAAACTCGCGATCGACTGTCCAGTGAACGAGATACGTGTTAGAAACTTAAGATCGACTGCCCAGTGAACGAGATACGTGTTAGAAACTCGCAATCGACTGCCCAGTGAACGAGATACGTGTGAGAAACTCGCGATCGACTGCCCAGTGAACGAGATACGTGTTAGAAACTCGCAATCGACTGCCCAGTAAACGAGATACGTGTTAGAAACTCGCGATCGACTGCCCAGTGAACGAGATACGTGTTAGAAACTCGCAATCGACTGCCCAGTGAACGAGATACGTGTTAGAAACTCGCAATCGACTGCCCAGTGAACGAGATACGTGTTAGAAACTCGCAATCGACTGCCCAGTAAACGAGATACGTGTTAGAAACTCGCAATCGACTGCCCAGTAAACGAGATACGTGTTAGAAACTCGCAATCGACTGCCCAGTAAACAAGATACGTGTTAGAAACTCGCAATCGACTGCCCAGTAAACGAGATACGTGTTAGAAACTCGCGATCGACTGCCCAGTGAACGACATACGTGTTAGAAACTCGCAATCGACTGCCCAGTGAACGAGATACGTGTTAGAAACTTAAGATCGACTGCCCAGTGAACGAGATACGTGTGAGAAACTTGCGATCGACTGCCCAGTGAACGAGATACGTGTTAGAAACTCGCGATCGACTGCCCAGTGAACGAGATACGTGTTAGAAACTCGCGATCGACTGCCCAGTGAACGAGATACGTGTTAGAAACTTAAGATCGACTGCCCAGTGAACGAGATACGTGTGAGAAACTCGCGATCGACTGCCCAGTGAACGAGATACGTGTTAGAAACTTAAGATCGACTGCCCAGTGAACGAGATACGTGTGAGAAACTCGCGATCGACTGCCCAGTGAACGAGATACTGTTAGAAACTCGCAATCGACTGCCCAGTAAACGAGATACGTGTTAGAAACTCGCGATCGACTGCCCAGTGAACGAGATACGTGTTAGAAACTCGCAATCGACTGCCCAGTGAACGAGATACGTGTTAGAAACTCGCTAACGACTGCCCAGTGAACGAGATACGTGTTAGAAACTCGCAATCGACTGCCCAGTAAACGAGATACGTGTTAGAAACTCGCAATCGACTGCCCAGTGAACGAGATACGTGTTAGAAACTCGCGATCGACTGCCCAGTGAACGAGATACGTGTTAGAAAC
Source organism: Anadara kagoshimensis (assembly GCA_021292105.1). Taxonomy (NCBI): domain Eukaryota; kingdom Metazoa; phylum Mollusca; class Bivalvia; order Arcoida; family Arcidae; genus Anadara; species Anadara kagoshimensis. The sequence goes on from CM037874.1 coordinate 46,993,549, forward strand.
TCGCGATCGACTGCCCAGTGAACGAGATACGTGTTAGAAACTCGCAATCGACTGCCCAGTGAACGAGATACGTGTTAGAAACTCGCAATCGACTGCCCAGTAAACGAGATACGTGTTAGAAACTCGCAATCGACTGCCCAGTAAACGAGATACGTGTTAGAAACTCGCGATCGACTGCCCAGTGAACGAGATACGTGTTAGAAACTCGCAATCGACTGCCCAGTAAACGAGATACGTGTTAGAAACTCTCGATCGACTGCCCAGTGAACGAGATACGTGTTAGAAACTCGCGATCGACTGCCCAGTGAACGAGATACGTGTTAGAAACTCGCAATCGACTGCCAGTGAACGAGATACGTGTTGAAACTCGCAATCGACTGCCCAGTAAACGAGATACGTGTTAGAAACTCGCAATCGACTGCCCAGTAAACGAGATACGTGTTAGAAACTCGCAATCGACTGCCCAGTAAACGAGATACGTGTTAGAAACTCGCAATCGACTGCCCAGTAAACGAGATACGTGTTAGAAACTCGCAATCGACTGCCCAGTGAACGAGATACGTGTTAGAAACTCGCGATCGACTGCCCAGTAAACGAGATACGTGTTAGAAACTCGCGATCGACTGCCCAGTGAACGAGATACGTGTTAGAAACTCGCGATCGACTGCCCAGTAAACTACAAACGTGTATGAATTGCTAGTACAGTCAGGCCCTCCTCTTTTCTCTTCCATCCATGAACTGGTCTTCTAGCCTGACATACAAAATGTAAGTGACAGTATCTGGAGTAGGGCGCAAAATGCAGGTCAAGTAATATGAATAAGAACAGTTGGGATACAATTCTACTGACCTTTATAAGCAGGTGGTCATTATATATAGTGCGTGATACGTGTGATACGAGATACTTGTTAGAAACTCGCGATCGACTGACATACAAAATGTAAGTGACAGTATCTGGAGTTGGGCGCATAATGCAGGGTCAAGTAATATGAATAAAGAACAGTTGTGATACAATTCTACTGACCTTTATAAGCAGGTGGTCATTATATAGAGGTGCGTGATACGTGTGATACGAGATACGTGTTAGAAACTCGCGATCGACTGCCCAGTGAACGAGAAACGTGTTAGAAACTCGCGATCGACTGCCCAGTGAACGAGATACGTGTTAGAAACTCGCGATCGACTGCCCAGTGAACGAGATACGTGTTAGAAACTCGCGATCGACTGCCCAGTGAACGAGATACGTGTTAGAAACTTGCGATCGACTGCCCAGTGAACGAGATACGTGTTAGAAACTCGCAATCGACTGTCCAGTGAACGAGATACGTGTTAGAAACTCGCGATCGACTGCCCAGTGAACGAGATACGTGTTAGAAACTCGCAATCGACTGTCCAGTGAACGAGATACGTGTTAGAAACTCGCGATCGACTGCCCAGTGAACGAGATACGTGTTAGAAACTCGCAATCGACTGCCCAGTAAACGAGATACGTGTTAGAAACTCGCGATCGACTGCCCAGTGAACGAGATACGTGTGAGAAACTCGCGATCGACTGCCCAGTGAACGAGATACGTGTTAGAAACTCGCAATCGACTGCCCAGTAAACGAGATACGTGTTAGAAACTCGCGATCGACTGCCCAGTGAACGAGATACGTGTAAGAAACTTGCGATCGACTGCCCAGTGAACGAGATACGTGTTAGAAACTCGCGATCGACTGCCCAGTGAACGAGATACGTGTTAGAAACTCGCAATCGACTGCCCAGTGAACGAGATACGTGTTAGAAACTCGCGATCGACTGCCCAGTGAACGAGATACGTGTTAGAAACTCGCGATCGACTGCCCAGTGAACGAGATACGTGTTAGAAACTCGCGATCGACTGCCCAGTGAACGAGATACGTGTTAGAAACTCGCGATCGACTGCCCAGTGAACGAGATACGTGTTAGAAACTCGCAATCGACTGCCCAGTGAACGAGATACGTGTTAGAAACTCGCGATCGACTGCCCAGTGAACGAGATACGTGTTAGAAACTCGCGATCGACTGCCCAGTGAACGAGATACGTGTAAGAAACTCGCGATCGACTGCCCAGTGAACGAGATACGTGTTAGAAACTCGCGATCGACTGCCCAGTGAACGAGATACGTGTTAGAAACTCGCGATCGACTGCCCAGTGAACGAGATACGTGTTAGAAACTCGCGATCGACTGCCCAGTGAACGAGATACGTGTTAGAAACTCGCGATCGACTGCCCAGTGAACGAGATACGTGTTAAAAACTCGCGATCGACTGCCCAGTGAACGAGATACGTGTTAGAAACTCGCGATCGACTTCCCAGTGAACGAGATACGTGTGAGAAACTTGCGATCGACTTCCCAGTGAACGAGATACGTGTTAGAAACTCGCGATCGACTGCCCAGTGAACGAGATACGTGTTAGAAACTTAAGATCGACTGCCCAGTGAACGAGATACGTGTTAAAAACTCGTGATCGACTGCCCAGTGAACTATAAACGTGTATGAATTGCTAGTCCAGTCAGACCCTCCTCTTTTCTCTTCCATCCATGAACTGATCTTCTAGCCTGACATGCAAAATGTAAGTGACAGTATCTGGAGTAGGGCGCATAATGCAGGGTCAAGTAATATGAATAAAGAACAGTTGGGATACAATACTACTGACCTTTATAAGCAGGCGGTTATTATATAGAGGTGCGTGATACGTGTGATACGAGATACGTGTTAGAAACTCGCGATCGACTGCCCAGTGAACGAGATAATGCAGGGTCAAGTAATATGAATAAAGAACAGTTGGGATACAATACTACTGACCTTTATAAGCAGGCGGTTATTATATAGAGGTGCGTGATACGTGTGATACGAGATACGTGTTAGAAACTCGCGATCGACTGCCCAGTGAACGAGATAATGCAGGGTCAAGTCATATGAATAAAGAACAGTTGGGATACAATACTACTGACCTTTATAAGCAGGTGGTCATTATATAGAGGTGCGTGATACGTGTGATACGAGATACGTGTTAGAAACTCGCGATCGACTGCCCAGTGAACGAGATAATGCAGGGTCAAGTCATATGAATAAAGAACAGTTGGGATACAATTCTACTGACCTTTATAAGCAGGTGGTCATTATATAGAGGTGGCCTTTAAGACAGGTTGGACTGTAATTAAAAAGCTGCCGAGAAAAAGACAGAGATTGTCGAGATATAGATAACGAGGCCTGAGATGAGCTGCCAATTCGCTAATGATTCATTAGCTTAATGTTAAACTTTCGACAGGCCTGTACTGTGTTAAAGATGGATTAGCGATCTGCAGTGTTATACATAATTTAAAACGCATCTCGAATATGCGATAATATTAATTGATGATTCTGCCATGTGAAATGTTGCAAAATTATTAAAATTTGTTACAATGTATTTTATTATCATGTATATTACATTATGATTTCCCTGGTATAACATCATATAATATAGGGTTATTGAACTGATATTGTGAAACATTGTTCTGAGTCGACTCGACATTTAAACGAGCTTGCGAGTGCAAATTTCGAGTCAACTCTGGACATTATTTCATATTATTATAGCAATATATATATATAATATATATATATATATATATATATATATATATATATATATATATATATATATGCTTCGTATAGAAATTAAACAATAAATCCCGAGCTGTTAGTGTGCAATAAATATCGATATTTGCACGCTAACTTAGTTCCAGTCCGAAGTTTCCCGAATCATTTTTTTCATATTGCACGCTTTTTTCGCTCAAATGTCCACTACGATTTTTTGATTTTCGCTGAAATGTCCTGCGCCCACAATAGCAATCTGGCATTTACAATTGAGCACAAATATGATAGGTTAAAACGCAAAAAAAGTTCTAAAAACACATCAAGTGCCTCCGGGTACTATTACCTTTCCAATCATCAAAATAAATGTGAAACATAATCTCAAGGAATCTGGAATTTACAATTTGAAGCACAAGTATTGTATGTAATTATTTATAAAAAAATGAAGTGCCCCAACACCTTTAGAACCCAGATGTGAAACAGTGAACTCCAGGTATCTGGAATTCACAATGAACCACAGACAAAATAAGCATAATAGTTGGTATTTAACGTCCCAGTCGGGAATATTTCACTTACATCAAAACGCCGCCGACTATAGGCGACATTTCAGTAATGTTTGCCTGTACGTTGCGCTGATGGCATTATACAGCAGAGTTCTTTTTCGTGCTACGCTTACTGTGACACGAGACAGAAAGAACCGTGACTTTAATTCCTTAATACCGAGTGCTTAGCAAAAGAACAGTCACTACAAGTCACTTTCAAGTCTTGGATCAGACTTGGTCGGGGTTCGAACCCATGACCTTCCACTTACAGAGCAAGTACTCAACCAACTGAACTACTGCAGTGGTGAAAAAAATAAAAAAAATAAAATAAAGTCAAGTGTCCCCAGTCACCTTAAGAATGTTCAATAATTCAATAATTTGGGCTAGGCCGTTTTGATTTAAAGTTAATATAAACGCGTTATCTTATCAGCGCCAAAACCACTTAATATTGATACATAGTTGTCCTTTCTATCTTGTGTCACTTAAGGCCAACAGCTGCTTAAAGACAAGACAATTTTATATTATAACAAAGAGATTTTTGAGTTCAACCATCCAGTCAATATGGACAGAACATTTAAAGGACTACTGCTATGTGTAATGGTAATTTCTGTATGTAAGTGGTTTGTCATGTACACATTTTGCTGTGGCACAGAAGTGACACACACACACACACACACACACACACACACACACACACACACATTATTTTCATTGCTCAAACACAAGTTACATAATTGGTTAAGGCGATACAAAATGTTTCACAAAACAATCAAACATACAGATTTACAAATAAAGAAAAACACAGTTTCAGATAAATGCCGACTAAAAATAAATGTGCATTATTCAATTTCAGGTTCAAGTTCAAGTCTCAAGTTTCATCCAAAGGGTTTTGATTATATGTTACGAAATGTTTCATTTTTAAGTTTGCGAGTCACGTGTTGTTTCTGATGTCAAGACTACAAGTTATAAAGTTTATTGTTTCTCTTAACATTTCTTTAATAAATATTTTATTTTTGATATATATATCTGACATATTCATAAAGTAAGGATTGTGAATGGAAATTTCTTTAAATAATATATTCCTATTTTGTTTGTATTGTTCGCAGGATAACAAGAAATGAATTTCAGTTTCAATTTGATTTTTATTACAGCTTAAATATATTCTGGAGTTAACATCTAAATTATTATATCTTTCCGCTTCAATAGCAAGTTTATATGTGCGCTTAATCTAAATTTAGCTATGTTGGATCTCTCTTTACGCGTATGGAGAAGATTAAGGTATGGGGGTTCATATTGTGATTGTATTAATTGATTGAATAATGGGGTTCGCCGCTGTACCACGTGATACCCTCTAATGTTTGTGCGGAACACTTATTTCCAATGGATATGGAATCGCACGAGATTACGTTTTCCCGCGAAAACGACGTCATTCCGGTAATCTTTGACGTTGATGTTTTCCAAAACGTTCCACACAAACGTTAAGAGGTATTGATCACGTGGTACAGCGGCGAACCCCATTTGAATGTTCTTGGTTTCCTATATCAATGATTCTTTGTTTAATGTTAGTAAGATGCGTGTTTCTGGATTATTTATGATAAATGAGTAACCTAATCGATTTAATATATTTTTACATGTGTTGTCCATGCATTTGTGTTATACGTTTCTTTGTATTTTTTTTTATATAACAGAGTATTTTCTTGTGAAACGATATGGGCCCAGTATTTAATTATGATGTATTTTATTTTGCTGTTAATAGTATTAGACTAAGCTCTGCTCTACATGCATAATTGCAGGATTTAGAATGTACACCCAGTATTTCTTTAAGAAATTTTGTATGAATATGAGTCTTTATAGTTACTGAATGTACCCATATGTCACTGCAATAAAGAAGAACCTGCTATAATGTCCACCTCTATATAAAGTCTACCTGTCTATAGCAACTAAAAGTATCCCCAATGGATTTTACTATATAATGACTCTCTATATAAAGTCCACTTATTTAATGTGAATAAAGACCCCCTTTCTAGTCCAAAAGACTATTTAACATGTCTATAAAGTCCACTTTTTAATGTAAATAAAGACAAAACTTTCTAGTCCAAAATGACAATTAACCTGTCTATAAAGTCCACTTTTTAATGTAAATAAAGACAAAACTTTCTAGTCCAAAATGACAATTTAACCTGTCTATAAAGTCCACTTTTTAATGTAAATAAAGACAAAACTTTCTAGTCCAAAATGACAATTTAACCTGTCTATAAAGTCCACTTTTCTAATGTAATAAAGACAACCCTTTCTAGTCCAAAATGACTATTTAACCTCTCTATATAGTCCACTTTTCTAATGTGGATAAAGACAACACTTTCTAGTCCAAAATGACTATTTAACCTGTCTATAAAGTCCACTTTTTAATGTGAATAAAGACAACCCTTTCTAGTCCAAAATGACTATTTAACCTGTCTATAAAGTCCACTTTTTTAATGTAAATAAAGACAACCCTTTCTGGTCCAAAATGACTATTTAACCTGTCTATATAGTCCACTTTTTAATGTAAATAAAGACAACTTACTAGTCCAAAATGACTATCTAACCTGTCTATAAAGTCCACTTTTCTAATGTGGATAAAGACAATCCTTTCTAGTCCAAAATGACTATTTAACCTGTCTATAAAGTCCACTTATTTAATGTGGATAAAGACAATCCTTTCTAGTCCAAAATGACTATTTAACCTGTCTATAAAGTCCACTTTTCTAATGTAAATAAAAACAACCCTTTCTAGTCCAAAATGACTATTTAACCTGTCTATAAAGTCCACTTTTTTAATGTGAATAAAGACAACCCTTTCTAGTCCAAAATGACTATTTAACCTGTCTATAAGTCCACTTATTTAATGTGAATAAAGACAACCCTTTCTAGTCCAAAATGACTATTTAACCTGTCTATATAGTCCACTTATTTAATGTGATAAAGACAACCCTTTCAAGTCCAAAATGACTATTTAACCTGTCTATAAAGTCCACTTATTTAATGTGATAAAGACAACCCTTTTGATCCAAAATGACTAATTAACCTGTCTATAAGTCCACTTTTCTAATGTAAATAAACACAACCCTTTCTAGTCCAAAATGACTATTTAACCTGTCTATATAGTCCACATTTTTAATGTGAATAAAGACAATCCTTTCTAGTCCAAAATGACTATTTAACCTGTCTATAAAGTCCACATTTTTAATGTGAATAAAGACAACCTTTCTAGTCCAAAATGACTATTTAACCTGTCTATAAAGTCCACTTATTTAATGTGAATAAAGACGACCCTTTCTAGTCCAAATGACTATTTAACCTGTCTATAGTCCACTTATTTAATGTGAATAAAGACAACCCTTTCAAGTCCAAAATGACTATTTAACCTGTCTATAAAGTCCACTTATTTAATGTGGATAAAGACAACCCTTTCTGATCCAAAATGACTAATTAACCTGTCTATAAAGTCCACTTTTCTAATGTAAATAAACACAACCCTTTCTAGTCCAAAATGACTATTTAACCTGTCTATATAGTCCACATTTTTAATGTGAATAAAGACAATCCTTTCTAGTCCAAAATGACTATTTAACCTGTCTATAAAGTCTACTTTTTTAATGTGAATAAAGACAACCCTTTCTAGTCCGAAATGACTATTTAACCTGTCTATAAAGTCTATTTTTAATGTGAATAAAGACAACCCTTTCTAGTCCAAAATGACTATTTTACCTGTCTATAAAGTCCACTTATTTAATGTAAATAAAGACAACACTTTCTAGTCCGAAATGACTATTTAACCTGTCTATAAAGTCTACTTTTTTAATGTGAATAAAGACAACCCTTTCTAGTCCAAAATGACTATTTAACCTGTCTATAAAGTCCACTTTTCTAATGTGGATAAAGACAACCCTTTCTAGTCCGAAATGACTATTTAACCTGTCTATATAGTCCACATTTTTAATGTGAATAAAGACAACCCTTTCTAGTCCAAAATGACTATTTAACCTGTCTATAAAGTCCACATTTTTAATGTGAATAAAGACAATCCTTTCTAGTCCGAAATGACTATTTAACCTGTCTATCAAGTCCACTTTTTTAATGTGAATAAAGACAACCCTTTCTGGTCCGAAATGACTATTTAACCTGTCTATAAAGTCCACTTTTCTAATGTGGATAAAGACAACCCTTTCTGGTCCGAAATGACTATTTAACCTGTCTATAAAGTCCACTTTTCTAATGTGGATAAAGACAACCCTTTCTAGTCCAAAATCAATATTTAACCTGTCTATATAGTCCACTTTTTTAATGTGAATAAAGACAACCCTTTCTAGTCCAAAATGACTATTTAACCTGTCTATAAAGTCCACTTTTCTAATGTGGATGAAGACAACCCTTTCTAGTCCAAAATGACTATTTAACCTGTCTATAAAGTCCACTTTTTAATGTGAATAAAGACAACCCTTTCTAGTCCAAAATGACTATTTAACCTGTCTATAAAGTCCACTTTTTTTAATGTGAATAAAGACAACCCTTTCTAGTCAAAAATGACTATTTAACCTGTCTATGAAGTCCACTTTTTTAATGTGGATAAAGACAACCCTTTATGGTCCAAAATGACTATTTAACCTGTCTATAAAGTCCACTTTTCTAATGTGGATAAAGACAACCCTTTCTAGTCCAAAATGACTATTTAACCTGTCTATAAAGTCCACTTTTTTAATGTGAATAAAGACAATCCTTTCTAGTCCAAAATGACTATTTAACCTGTCTATATAGTCACTTTTTTAATGTGAATAAAGACAACCCTTTCTAGTCCAAAATGACCATTCAACCTGTCTATAAAGTCCACTTTTCTAATGTGGATAAAGACAACCCTTTCTAGTCCAAAATGACTATTTAACCTGTCTATAAAGTCCACTTTTTTAATGTGAATAAAGACAACCCTTTCTAGTCCAAAATGACTATTTAACCTGTCTATAGTCCACTTTTTTAATGTGAATAAAGACAACCCTTTCTAGTCCAAAATGACCATTAACCTGTCTATAAAGTCCACTTTTAATGTGATAAAGAGAACCCTTTCTAGTCCGAAATGACTATTTAACCTGTCTATAAAGTCCACTTTTTTAATGTGAATAAAGACAACCCTTTCTGGTCTAAAATGACTATTTAACCTGTCTATAAAGTCCACTTTTTTAATGTGAATAAAGACAACCCTTTCTAGTCCAAAATGACTATTTAACCTGTCTATAAAGTCCACTTTTTTAATGTGAATAAAGACATCCCTTTCTAGTACAAAATGACTATTTAACCTGTCTATAAAGTCCACTTTTTTAATGTGGATAAAGACAACCCTTTCTGGTGCAAAATGACTATTTAACCTGTCTATAAAGTCCACTTTTCTAATGTGGATAAAGACAACCCTTTCTAGTCCAAAATGACTATTTAACCTGTCTATAAGTCCACTTTTTAATGGGAATAAAGACAACCCTTTCTAGTCTAAAATGACTATTTAATCTGTCTATAAGTCCACTTTTGTAATGTGAATAAAGACAACCCTTTCTAGTCCAAATGACTATTAACTGTCTATAAGTCCACTTTTTTAATGGAATAAAGACAACCTTTCTAGTCCGAAATGACTATTTAATCTGTCTATAAAGTCCACTTTTTTAATGTGAATAAAGACAACCTTTCTAGTCCGAAATGACTATTTAACCTGTCTATAAAGTCCACTTTTTTAATGTGAATAAAGACAACCCTTTCTAGTCCAAAATGACTATTTAACCTGTCTATAAAGTCCACTTTTTAATGTGAATAAAGACAACCCTTTCTAGTCCAAAATGACTATTTAACCTGTCTATAAAGTCCACTTTTTAATGTGAATAAAGACAACCCTTTCTAGTCCAAAATGACTATTTAAACCTGTCTATAAAGTCCACTTTTTAATGTGAATAAAGACAACCCTTCTAGTCCAAAATGACTATTTAACCTGTCTATAAAGTCCACTTTTTTATATTGAATAAAGACAACCCATTCTAGTCCAAAATGACTATTTAACCTGTCTATAAGTCCACTTTTTAATGTGAATAAAGAAACCTTTATAGTCCAAAATGACTATTTAACCTGTCTATAAAGTCCACTTTTTAATGTGAATAAAGACAACCCTTTCTAGTCCAAAATGACTATTTAACCTGTCTATAAAGTCCACTTATTTAATGTGAATAAGACGACCCTTTCTAGTCCAAAATGACTATTTAACCTGTCTATATAGTCCACTTATTTAATGTGAATAAGACAACCTTTCAAGTCCAAAATGACTATTAACCTGTCTATAAAGTCCACTTATTTAATGGAAAAGACAACCCTTTCTGATCCAAAATGACTAATTAACCTGTCTATAAAGTCCACTTTTCTAATGTAAATAAACACAACCTTTTCTAGTCCAAAATGACTATTTAACCTGTCTATATAGTCCACATTTTTAATGTGAATAAAGACAATCCTTTCTAGTCCGAAATGACTATTTAACCTGTCTATAAAGTCTACTTTTTTAATGTGAATAAAGACAACCCTTTCTAGTCCGAAATGACTATTTAACCTGTCTATAAAGTCTATTTTTTTAATGTGAATAAAGACAACCCTTTCTAGTCCAAAATGACTATTTAACGTGTCTATAAAGTCCACTTATTTAATGTGAATAAAGACAACCCTTTCTAGTCCGAAATGACTATTTAACCTGTCTATAAAGTCTACTTTTTTAATGGATAAAGACAACCCTTTCTAGTCCAAATGACTATTTAACCTGTCTATAAATTCCACTTTTAATGTGGATAAGACAACCCTTCTAGTCCGAAATGACTATTTAACCTGTCTATATAGTCCACTTTTTAATGTGAATAAAGACAACCCTTTCTAGTCCAAAATGACTATTTTAACCTGTCTATAAAGTCCACATTTTTAATGTGAATAAAGACAATCCTTTCTAGTCCGAAATGACATTTAAACCTGTCTATCAAATCCACTTTTTTAATGTGAATAAAGACAATCCTTCTGGTCCGAAATGACTATTTAACCTGTCTATAAAGTCCACTTTTCTAATGTGGATAAAGACAACCCTTTCTAGAAAATGACTATTTAACCTGTCTATAAAGTCCACTTTTCTAATGTGGATAAAGACAACCCTTTCTAGTCCAAAATCAATATTTAACCTGTCTATATAGTCCACTTTTTTAATGTGAATAAAGACAACCCTTTCTAGTCCAAAATGACTATTTAACCTGTCTATAAAGTCCACTTTTCTAATGTGATGAAGACAACCCTTTCTAGTCCAAAATGACTATTTAACCTTCTAAAGTCCACTTTTTAATGTGAATAAAGACAACCCTTTCTAGTCCAAAATGACTATTTAACCTGTCTATAAAGTCCACTTTTTTAATGTGAATAAAGACATCCCTTTCTAGTCCAAAATAACTATTTAACCTGTCAATAAAGTCCACTTTTTTAATGTGAATAAAGACAACCCTTTCTAGTCAAAAATGACTATTTAACCTGTCTATGAAGTCCACTTTTTTAATGTGGATAAAGACAACCCTTTATGGTCCAAAATGACTATTTAACCTGTCTATAAAGTCCACTTTTCTAATGTGGATAAAGACAACCCTTTCTAGTCCAAAATGACTATTTAACCTGTCTATAAAGTCCACTTTTTTAATGTGAATAAAAGACAATCCTTTCTGTCCAAAATGACTATTTAACCTGTCTATATAGTCACTTTTTTAATGTGAAGAAAGACAACCCTTTCTAGTCCAAAATGACCATTCAACCTGTCTATAAAGTCCACTTTTCTAATGTGGATAAAGACAACCCTTTCTAGTCCAAATGACTATTTAACCTGTCTATAAGTCCACTTTTTTAATGTGAATAAAGACAATCCTTTCTAGTCGAAAATGACTATTTAACCTGTCTATATAGTCCACTTTTTAATGTGAATAAAGACAACCCTTTCTAGTCCAAAATGACATTCAACCTGTCTATAAAGTCCACTTTTTAATGTGGATAAAGAGAACCCTTTCTAGTCGAAATGACTATTTACCTGTCTATAAAGTCCACTTTTTAATGTGAATAAAGACAAACCCTTTCTGGTCTAAAAGACTATTTAACCTGTCTATAAAGTCCACTTTTTTATGTGAATAAAGACAACCCTTTCTAGTCCAAAATGACTATTAACCTGTCTATAAGTCCACTTTTTTAATGTGAATAAAGACATCCCTTTCTAGTACAAAATGACTATTTAACCTGTCTATAAAGTCCTCTTTTTTAATGTGGATAAAGACAACCCTTTCTGGAGCAAAATGACTATTTAACCTGTCTATAAAGTCCACTTTTCTAATGTGGATAAAGACAACCCTTTCTAGTCCAAAATGACTATTTAACCTGTCTATAAAGTCCACTTTTTTAATGGGAATAAAGACAATCCTTTCTAGTCCAAAATGACTATTTAATCTGTCTATATAGTCCACTTTTTTAATGTGAATAAAGACAACCCTTTCTAGTCCAAAATGACCATTCAACGTGTCTATAAAGTCCACTTTTCTAATGTGGATAAAGACAACCCTTTCTAGTCCGAAATGACTATTTAATCTGTCTATAAAGTCCACTTTTTTAATGTGAATAAAGACAAACCTTTCTGGTCCGAAATGACTATTTAACCTGTCTATAAAGTCCACTTATTTAATGTAAATAAAGACAACCCTTTCTAGTCCAAAATGACTATTTAAATTGTCTATAAAGTCCACTTTTTTAATGTGAATAAAGACAACCCTTTCTAGTCCAAAATGACTATTTAACCTGTCTATAAAGTCCACTTTTTTAATGTGAATAAAGACAACCCTTTCTAGTCCAAAATGACTATTTAACCTGTCTATAAAGTCCACTTTTTTAATGTGAATAAAGACAACCATTTCTAGTCCAAAATGACTATTTAACCTGTCTATAAAGTCCACTTTTTTAATGTGAATAAAGACAACCCTTTATAGTCCAAAATGACTATTTAACCTGTCTATAAAGTCCACTTTTTAATGTGAATAAAGACAACCCTTTCTAGTCCAAAATGACTATTGAACCTGTCTATAAAGTCCACTTTTTTAATGTGAAGAAAGAAAACCCTTTCTAGTTCAAAATGACTATTTAACCTGTCTATAAAGTCCACTTTTTTAATGTGAATAAAGATAACCCTTTCTAGTCCAAAATGACTATTTAACCTGTCTATAAAGTCCACTTTTTAATGTGAATAAAGACAACCCTTTCTAGTCCAAAATGACTATTTAACCTGTCTATATAGTCCACTTTTTTAATGTGAATAAAGACAACCCTTTCTAGTCCAAAATGACCATTCAACGTGTCTATAAAGTCCACTTTTCTAATGTGGATAAAGACAACCCTTTCTAGTCCAAAATGACTATCTAACCTGTCTATAAAGTCCACTTTTTTAATGTGAATAAAGACAACCCTTTCTATATATTCTGTATATTCTGCTCTTGGTTTTCCTGCCATACTGACTGCTTTTCCACACCTTGCCTAGCTTGTTGAATGCAACTCTTGCCTTCCCTATTCTTGCTTTGATGTCACAGTCTGTCCCTTCTTTGCTGTTAACTGTAGATCCAAGGTAAACAAACTGGTCAACTTCTTCGACTTTTGAGCCTGCTTTCTCCCTTCATATTATTGCTCGCATTCAATTTTATTGTTTTAGTTTTCACGCAATGAGTTTCCCTGAAATATATCCCTTATTCGGAACACACCATAACGTCACAATGAAATGACGTCATTGATACTGAATCGGTCTCGACGTTCGAGCGTTTGCGTTTGCGTTTGAACTCGATGACTTCCGATGGGAAAAAATGACTGGTCATTCCAAATGATTACAAAACCAACTTTCTTTTTTTATTACCTTGGTGATCTTTCATTTCTGTATAAAAACAGTCGGAGGGAGATATGAACATTTGTTCACCATCAGCAAGTTAAGACTTGTTGCGTGTGTACTTGTAAATTTCTATATCTACCTCACTCGAAGCCAAAAATGTATAAAATAAAATCTTTAAAACACAAAACATTGACCACGGCGAAAGACAATATAAATAATTCCATAGCATACCCCATCCGCCGATAAGGGTTTTCAATAGGTCCTTGCATTCTCATCAGACAGCTGTTTTTTTTGAAAGTTTAAATTCTAGCCTCCTTGTATAAACAATATTTTATGTCAATTATTACAATAAAATCATTTTTCGATTACATAAAATTTGTCATTCACCTATAGCTGGCGACGTCTCGATATAAATGAAACATTCTTAACAGGGATGTAAATCAATAAATCTGATTACATTATTTTATTTAGATGGTCTTCCCACCACAGAGCTCTATATAATTGAAATATCATTGACTTCAATCAATCAAATGCCATTCTTTTTCCAGATGGTCTCCCACCACGGAGAGAAACCAGCAACAACGCAGAGGGAGGAAACAACAACAGCCGGACATAAACAATGTCGCTTATCTGCCCTTTTATCTACATGCCGGTCTGCGGAAGTAACAGAAAGACATACAGTAACACTTGTGTTATGGAAAGTCAAGGATGCTTGTATGTTAACATTTTAAACATAGAACTGGTCTAGGTTTTATAATCATATGGTGTTCTATTAGGGCCAAATTTACATTATCGCTCATTTGCTCCTTCGACCTGAACGCGAAGAATCGAAGTTGCAGAGATACGGTGGCGAAGGAGCGAAGGAGCGAAGTTGCGAAGTTTTGATAGTACTATCGCTCCTTCACCATCGTATATCTTCGCAAGTTCGACATCGTATCTTCGCAACTTCGCTTCGTCGCGTTCAAGTTGAAGGGGCAAAGAAGAGACAATGCCAATTTGGCGCTTACAGAACACCAAACAATCATCCCTTAACTAACATCTCCCTTAACTTGAACTTGGGAAATTTTGTTCAAGATATTCATGAATTTCAGGTGTCCATTTGAAGATCATTTCGAGCTTAAAACAGTTTTGTTTAGTCAAAAATATTTATCAGTAGTTTAAAAAAATATTTCCAAAATTTAAGAAAAGGTTAGTTAAAAAATGATCGTGAAACTAGGGCCAGGCCTGTCGAGAAGTAAACACCAAGATGGGAATTGAGAGCCAAATTGACATTTCAGCCTCTCTAACTACATGTATATAAAGATGTCATTTCGACAACTGCTATAGCTCAGTAAGTGTGAGGTCGTGGGATCGATCCTCGGCCGGGTCTGACCCAAGACTTGAAAGTGGGTAGTGACTGATCTTTCCCCAAGCACTCGGCATTACGAAATAAAATTCACGGTTCTTTGGATGGGAACATAAAATAAACGAGGTCCCGTGTCACGGTGGGTTCGGCACGCTAAAGAACCCTGCTGTATAATGCCATCAGCGCAACTCACAGGCAAATTTTTTGCATCTTTGCCTATAGTTGGCGACGTCTCGATATAAGTAAAATATTCTTGACTGGGCCGTTAAACACCATTACTCACTCACTCACTCATTTCGATAACTGCTATTTATTTATCGACAACATTTCGCCCACTTGCCATCTATATCGATCTCGACCAGTCGACAGCCGAGATTCGACTCTATTTCGTTAGCTCTATGTAAAATTCTCGACCGGTTTGTACGGTATCCATCATATCTCATTTGAAATAACGTTCGTATCACGTAATCAATGCCTGTTAACGTTTGTGCGGAGCTTTTTAGTCCAAATTCCCAGAATACGGTTAAAGTCAAATGAAAAAAAAACTGTTGTTAAATCACAATAATTCCGAAGAATTTTACAGTTTTATTTGCGTGATTTCCAGAAAAATATAATTGATTCCGCGAGGAAAATATTTAAATTTTCTACATTAGAATATAAATCAAAAGACATTTCAAAATTAAGACCTTTGACATTAAAAGATTTTTCGAACTCAGCTAGATACACATAATAACAAAAATAATATACCGCTTATAGACATTCTACAAGTGTATGTAAATTTTGGACTGACAAAATTCAACATTTAATGCCAGTCTAAGACCGTGTGTGTGTGTGTGTGTGTGTGTGTGTGTGTGTGTGTGTGTTTAAATAAAAAGATTTCTGATAAAAGTAGGACTGAGTTCTTTTTATAAAAATTAAACTTTATGTTTGTTTTATAAACACGGAAGTTGGGCTTAAGTAACAGTGTTTTACATATCAGTCAAGAGTCAAAATTATTTTAAATTTTCACTAATATTCAAGTAAAAAGGTAAAAAGGAAGAGCTTCCATTCCATCAGTAGGTAAACTTTCTTACTCTAGGATCTATCAGAGCGGAATTTTTTAACCTAGACGGTAAGACACTCTGCGATGAGTAAGCACATGCTTAAGCCAATTCAGACACTTAGGACTCTTAGAAGGTTTAGTGTTCTAAAGCCTCGAGCTCGCGGGTAAAAAAGTGTCCCCCATTGTCTAGGTTCGAGACCCTAGTGTAAGAAATGTTGACGGTTAGAATTGTTGAAGGTACACGATTTGGTGTCCTCAACGATTTTAGACCAGTTTGCCTTGAAAAAAAAGAAATATTCTTACTGTAGCGTAATACACCTGTCAACCTACACCGGTAAGATTATGGAACGAGTCGTATCTAATAAATACTGTTCTGTTTCTAAATCCCCGACTACATCTCAATTAGGATTGATTGTTGATTGATTGAATTGGGTTTTACGCTCAAGTCAAAAATATTTCAATTATATCAAGACGTCACCAGGTATAAGAGAAGGGTCAGAAGTGTTGAACTTTACAGTGCGTTTAGGACAATGTACCGGGAGGATTCGTTAACGTACCAGGCCTGCCGTGACACGGGCATCGGTTTTAAATGCCGAGAGTATGGCGAAAGAGCAGTCACTAATTTTTTTCAAGTCTTGGTTAAACCCGGCCGGGGTTCAAACCCACGACCTCCAACATACATAGTGAGCACTCTACCAACTAAGCTAACGTAGTGGTATTCTAATTAGGACCACATAAAGTCAAGCCGCCGAATACGCTGTCTTACGGATCATGACACATCTCACCGAATACACTTGAAAAAAAGATTGATACTTTTTACTTACTTGTACCTAGTCGTAACAGGATCAAGTTGTGCATATAACCTAAACGTCACCAAGAACATCACTTCCGGTGTAAACAATGCAATTTTTCACCAAAAACAATAGATTATTTAAGGATGGCTGACGGTTACCATTGTTATGTCACAAATAGTCAACCATTACCAATCGGCTTGTTTAACTGTTGCTTATTGTGGCAATCTGTATTTAGCCTTTTGTGGCAGACATGTTATTGTTATGGACAAAGATCGCCGGAAACCCGCCTTTACTTATAGGTAATGCACGGATTAGTAAGATTTAACATTCCATAAAAAACAAACATACTATTTCATGTCGAAATCACAATCAAAAACTTTGAAGCTGACAATCTAGGTTAAAGACGTGAATTTCCACCAGGTACGTAAGACCGGGAAGGTTAAGCACCTCCTGTTGAGCTAGCTACAGACGCCACGAGCATGTTTAATCAAAATTGAGTGTAACTGGTTTTTATGGCATTTCATGAACCCTTTAAACTCTGATTTCAGTCTCGTTCCATTGTCGCTTGTGCAGACTTTCATTAATATCATTTACCTATGTTTTAACATATTAAAAAAAATCAATGGTGTAAAATTTTAAACAAGAACCCAACTGGAGTGAATATACCCCAATCCAAGGGGGATAATCCTTGCAATATAAACAAAACGTGGAAATTAACGAAAGGCGTCATTTCTATGAGCCGACATTACAATGTTATAATGTAATGTCATTATTTTAATCGAGACTGAGGCAATGACGTTTGTTGTTAATTATATAATTTGTCACTGATTAAAACATATTACACATGATGACAGAAAGATACAGCTCAACATTCACTTGAAAAAATGCAGATCCGCAGGATTACATACTTGACAACAGGAAATATATCAAATCAGGCTCTTGGTGTAGTAATGGCGTTTTATGTCTCAGAGATATTCTATGGTAATCACGGTGGGAAAAGCAAATTCCCCGTTAAGATTTTATTGTTATAAAGAATTTACAATTTGTATACTTTTAGAAAATGATTATTTGTAATTGTTAAAATAGCGGATGTTGCTAGCTAAATGGGGGGGGGGGGGTATCCTTTCGGAGCATTCGGTCTCACTTGCCTGGTGGAAGCTCACTCTTAGCTAAGTTGCCGGTTTTTAAATTTTTTTATATTGTTTTTGGATCTTTAATTTGTTTTTGAACATGGACTGGTATGTGCGTTTTTGGTTATTTAATTTTCCTGTGACTCTCGACTGCTTAGTAACTTTCTTTACTAAAAGTTCTTTTTTAGAATTCTTCACCCGACCATGACACTTTACATATGGTGTACGGGTGAAGCTAGCCAAACAGGAGGTGCTTACCCTTTCGAAACAACCGGTCTCACTTCTCTGGTGACCGTTCACATGCTTAACTTAATTTGTCAGTTTTTAAAAGTTTTTGTGGCTTTTGAATTACAGTGAGTTTAACATGAACTAGTATTTTTTGTTTTTTATTATTTATTGAATTTTACATTTGACTTTTGCTATTGCCAAGGACTTTCTTTAGTTAAATGTATATCCCATCCGACCAAGGCATTCTATATGATTTGTTTTCAATCTTGTTCAATATTTAATACAAGTGGATATATTATTTATGAAACTTTTTTTCTGTTAACGTTAAACACAATAACAAAATACAAAAAAGCTATCTTTATTCTATAAAAGTATAAATAACACACACAAACACACACTGTTATCATGAAATTAAACTAAACATGTAACATGAAGTGATAATTAAAAGTTATTTACATTACAACCTGCCTTAAAGGCCACCTCTATATAAGGACCACCTGCTTATAAATGCCAGTAGAAGTATATCCCAATTGTTTACGATTCATATTATTTGAACCTGTATATAAAGGACGCCTGTTCATAAAAGCCACTTTTACTTGTTCTCTTGGGTGTCTTTATAAAGAGGTTTGACTGTATGTCAGACATACATCAAATATCTTCTACTGGTAAAAAGGTATGGCAGGTTTGAGGGGATTTTATCCCGAATGGAGCGTTTTTGTTTTTTTTTTCGAAAAGTAAAGGTCTAAATAATCTGTTACTTTAAGAAAAAGTAAAGGAATTATATTTTTTAGATTTTAGCTCAATCATAAAAAGTCGCCTATCAAACCCACCATTCCCCTTTCATTTCAACAGTTAAGTTGTATAACCAATAAAAAGTTGATTATATATACAATATTTCATTAAATTTTAAAAACAAGTCAAAAAAATTTCATCATACATTTAAAAACATTTGAAAGCATTTGTATATTTTTTTTCTCTTTTCTCTATACTTTGGACGACATTTACTTGTCATAAACACTTTCATTAAATATAGATTCGTGGTAAAATTATTTTGAGCATAAACAACAACAACAAACACGCTCAATGCATTACTGTAAATATGTGTATTTTCGCGTGTATTTATTTTCGCGGTATGGAAAATTGAGACATGTCCGCCTAGTTAAATTTTCGCGTTTTTGAAACATGCACTATAACACAATAAGCATAATATAATTTTCGCTTGGTATTTATTTTCGCGCAAAACAAACGGCCGCGAAATAAGCGAAAATTAGTACATCGCGAAAATAAATACGTTTACAGTATTTACAGATTCACAAAATCAAACAATCTATTTTGAATTTAATTGAATTCCTATTTTTCATCCAACTTACATTACACTGATGACATTTTATATTAATAAGTATAAAATTGATCGATCAACGCAATTTTTTTTTATTTTTTCTAAAAAAGGATTAATACCTTAAAGCAATAATTTCTTATAAGCATTATTGGGTTTACAGCCATGAATTTGAATGCGGTTCCCGGAGCACTACTGAAAGTATTCATTCAAGACACTGTACTCTTGAATTTTACCCCTTCGCTGCCACTTACAGGTGCTTCATCAGTCCAATCTCTTGATTAGAACGAGATCACTTTCACAATGACGTTATTATCGATGACGCCAGAAACTTAAGGCGTTATGTTGACAAAATATTCAAACGCTGTAGCAGCGAAATGGATAACATTTCTTCTCATTTTTTTCACTGAATTCATTGCCCAGCGGGTTCATAAAGTAGCTTATAAATAATTATGTTTTGAAATGAAAATATCCATGAAACGTCCAAAACATATCTACTGATAATAGGAAACCCAAATGTTATGTACAAACGGTCATCCGTTTGATGGAAGTTGGTTTTTTTTTACTTTCAAAATGTTTCTGATAATAACGTAAGTAATACAGGCAAGATCGATTGTCTCGACAATAAGCAAGTCTCCACTCTCTTCTCCATGTATATGAAAAATACTTCTAATCAACTGCTGTCTGTCGCTGTTGGTTTATCTACAATAGAAAGTTAATTTTTGTTTCACGCGAAAGATTTAAGTAAAAGTTCAAGTAAAAATAAGTAGTATAACATTCGCCAGTTTTAAAAGTTATTATTGCTTTTGGGATAATGATTTGGTCACGCTGACTGGTATGTGTGTTTTAATGATAATGGTGTACGAAAAATTTTGATATATACCAAACAATTAAATTTAAAAATTACCTGTTCTGAATAACTATTATTTCCCCATTATTCTATTTTATTTCAAATTCTAGCTATAGCATGGAGGTGAGACCGGGTGATCTGGAAGAGTAGGCAGCTAGTTACAATGCCACATATGTTATCATAATTGAGAATGAAAGAACGTGAAACTAAAAGATGTTAAAAGTATTCAGAAAAGTTTGGATTACAAAATTCTCACACTTATCAATATCACATTGACGGTCAAAAACGTTTCTGAGGGCCTACTCTACTAATTTGCTTACATTCAAACGAATTATCATCCAACGACATGAAAACAGTTCGCGAATATATAAAAATGACAATTCTCGCGAAAATAAAGAGACGCCAAAGTTTCCCGATTTACCGTAGTGAGCGACTGGAAAATTTTCGTGTTTATTTTATTTTAGCGTAAGTTTGTGAGAGTAAGCAGACGCAATATTATTTTTGGATATAATTTGCTAAAATTTGAATTAATTTTAATCCAACGACATGAAAATTAAAGTTCGCAAATATCCTGAAATGTCAATTCTCGCAAAAATAAAGATACGCCAAAATTTTCTGATTTACCGTAGTGAGCTAGATTAACATATTTAAATATTGTTATTTTGATTAGTCATGGTTTGGTTTCTGCAATCGTTTTTTAAACCGTCTTTCATAATGATTAAATAGCATAACTTACCATTTCCATTAATTTTTGAAGCATTTCTTCGTTTGATTTCTGAGCTATTTGTATTTCTCCTACTTTTTCCTTCAATTCTTCAAAACTTAAAGAAAAATACAAAAAAAAAAAATTATGTCTAGAAATAATATAGAAAATTTTTTTATCAACACTTTGGATAGATATGACCAAAGAATTTATTCAAATATCAATGCATTTCATGCCTGGATCAGAATGCTGCATATATGGCTTCTATAATATCATGGTAGTGGATAAATGTAATTTGAATAAGTTTTAAGTCATCAAAGTGTAATAAAGTGTTTTGGAATCACATTTGACATATTTAAAACATCTTTTATCACGTACCTGTCGATACAATCTTGGACTTTCTTATCAATACATTCGTTTTGTTCTTTCTCTTGCCTCTCCAAATACTCCACCATTGCTACTTTTTCCAACTTCATCAAATTTCTGTCATTGTTTTCTTTCTGTTCTATAGTTTAAAACAACATTTAGATTTGTTATTAAACAGTTGACTTCAATTTTTTCTATTGTCAAATTTCCTTTTCTATGCAGCAATACTAGTATATACCTGCTTCTCCTGCTTATAGTGTATTTGTTTCCCAATTAATACGCTATGGTAGAGATCGTTCCTACTACGGTGACTTTGTTCAACTAAGCAGACTGCTTGCAAATAAATTGTTGACTCAGGAATATTGCAAGACTAGGCTTTTCAAGGCCCTCATAAACTTGTATGATCGTCATCATAGTATTGTTGATAAGATCCTTGCTCTTGTGTCCAGGATTCCCCTGGATATATTTGACGTCCCATAGTTCCATGTTCTTTTAACACAATTTTGATTACACACGTGGCGGGTGTAGCTAGCTTAACAGAGACGCTTACCCTTCCGGAGCACCCGACCTCACTTCCATGGTGAAAGTTCATGTGTCTAACCTGACTTGTCAGTTCCAAAGTTTTTACTTTGGATGGTGATTCGGACACGGGTAAGAATGTTTGTTTTTGATTATCTTGACGTTTGATTTCATATCTGTGTATTGACATTTACTTGATTCGAAACTACCGATTAATGTACAAATCACAATCCCACAGTAATGTAAAAATTAAGTTAAACACGTGAGCTTTCAGCAGGCAAGTGGGACCGGAATCTCCAGAAGATAAATCACCCTCTGTTAAGCTAGTTGAACTCGTAATGTGTATAATCAAAATTGAGAACGATGGAGTCGGTGCATAGACTTGCCTGGTAGATCAGTGAAACCGTTGGTCGGTGCATTTATATTTTGAGATTTAATTCCGCAGGGTTCGAATTACAACAACAAAAGTTGTTATTTATTTGAAATACATTTTTCATTACAATTATTTCTACTGGAATAACATAATCAATCACCTCATTGTCTTGCGCCAGTGTATCAATATTAAAAAACAAAAATAATGATGATAAAAAATAACTCTTGGTTACAGAGGTCTGAAAATATTTAGCTTCAATTTACTTAATTCACCCAAGCTTAATAAGTGTTGATTTTCAAACCATTTAATTAGACTGGGAATGGTATTTTTGGGTTTGATTTCTTAGATTTTTCCAACTTTTATTTAGATATAAATCAGTTGCAACTATACAGCACAAGATGGCAGTTTCGTTTCAAAATACAATTCTTCATCAGTAGTGCTTGAAGCAAAACTGTGAAACTAAAATAGCCAAAGGACCAGCCAAACACAAAAATATCAACCCATGTCCGAATCACAATCCAGAAGCAAAGTTAAAACTGACAAAATAACTTAAACACGTGAACTTCCACCACGAAAGTGAGGCCGGGTGCATTGATAGTGTCAGCATCTCCTGTTTAACTAGCTTATCCCGCCAAAATATATTTAACCAAATTCAGCTAAAGAAATACTTTGGATGTTGATATATACAGTAAAACCTCGTTATAATGCCCCTCGATAATTTTGCCACCTCGCTTTCCGCCACACTATTTTGAAGTCCCGAAAACCATTTTTTAGGTTTTCTTTATCCGCCTCCCCTAATTTATCACCAAACCTCTTTATAACGCCAAAATGTGACAGAACTAATGGTAGTGGTGAATACAGGTTTTACTGTACAAGTTACTTACTTGTAAGGCAATCTTTACCGCATACTTGGCATTTGTGAATACTTCGTTGTGAATTGCAGCCCAAACACAATTTATAAAAACGTTTAAAGAACCACATAATAACCATTGAAATATGGCGTAGAAGTATCAATGGTGCCGGCAAAGATGGTCTCTTCTTATATTCTCTGATCATCTCATATCTCTCAAAAGACCAGTGTATATTTGCTTTGTTCTGTACTGCTTGATACGTGTTACTGAAAAATATTTTAATTTATAATTTGAATGTGTTATCAAATAACAGCATTTATAATAACTCTATACACTATACAGACCTTATATGCTCTGTTTTGAACTGCTTGTGTTAATGAACATATTTTAACTTATATTTTGAATGGATTTTTTATTTACTAGTAAATTATGTATTAACAATTTCACAAACAGAAAACATATTGGCCTTATTTTCAAAATACTTGAAATGTGTTACTTAATAATATCTTATCTTGCTCTATGAAAGTATTATGCAACACAATTTCGATTGTGATTTTGGAAAGAGTTCGTTCCCACTATGGTAACGAAGAAATCTGTTTGCAAATACGTTGCTGCTGATACGGAGATATTCCAAGTTTAGGCTTATTAGAGCTCTCAAAAACGTTTATGGCCGTCATCACAAATTTATTGATATTTATCAGTCTAATATGTATCAAAACCTAAAGAATCAAGCTTAGATGGTATTCACATAGTGTCCAAAGTGCGGATTATAAAGAGATAAAAAGTTATCCAAGTGGCGTTGAATGATTGATGGTCTTTTCTCCAGGTTAAGAAGATTTTGCCTAAATTTTGTTTCATTTAAATGAAGCCACAAATCAGCAAGCACTGATGCACAGTTTGTGGTTATTGGCATACCGATTGTTTGTTGGAAAATTGTACTAGTATTTAAAACATAAAACGACAAGGATGTTGACTATCCAAAACTAGAAAAATTTGTTGATTGTATCTTCAGTATATTTTTGTTTGGAATCCGTATGGTGCTTGAGAAATTAATCATAATTCCTACTCATTACTAGACATTTGTATCTTAGTTTACAAAGAATGACATATAAATAATTTGTTTCAGACGTTCAAAGTGTGGAAAAAACAAAACAAATGATTTAATTGTTTTTACACCAAAGTATTAGAAGTAAGATGTTCAAGTAATTCTTTAGTCTGAATTAAAATGCATTTAAATTAATCTCGAAAGGAATAGTTGACATTTATTGAATGTAATGTTGTGTTCTGAAATCCGTCAACTGAACACATTGATGTTACAAATTTAAAAAAAAACCATATGTTCGTTATTTGTTATATAGAAAAAAGGAATAAAATAATTAAAAATCATTTATCACGCTCATTTATGATATTTAATCGAATGACATTATAGTACTTGTTATCAATTAGGATCAATTTTAAATACGTAATTAAAAATCAAAATTGATCCTAATTGATAACAAGTACTATAATGTCATTCGATAAGAATCAATTGAAAATTAAAATTGATCCTAATCGAATGACATTATAGTACTTGTTATCAATTAGGATCAATTTTAATTTTCAATTACGTATTTAAAAAAATCAAACTTACCAAAATACAGATATCAGTAGATTTAATAGTAGTATGTTGGAAAACATGACATAAACACCTCTAATATTGGAACAATATATCTACCAATCTCTGAGGGACACTGGAGTATATCTGGATCACTTGAATATATGGTTTCATTATAAGAACATTTTGGTTCTTCAACTAAAAGGGAAAGAAAAAAAGAATAAAATCATGATATCTTGAGCATGTATATACTTTTGAAATGAAGTGATAGGTATGATCGTTAAAAATTTTGCTTAAACTGATAAACGGCAAAGAACAACATTGGCTGGTCCATTTGTATTTAAAGACGAGCCACTGATACGTAGATAGCGTTAGGAGTCGTAGATGCACGTGTCCCATGTTGTAGACGAACAGTCATCCATTTTCCCTATACGCCAATGTTCACGATACATAGATATTATAAACACAGTGTTTTATATACAACGTTCCGTATCAGGCCCCTTTTAGTGATACAGCTACTAAAAAGGACGAGACCTGATACAAATTATGAAAGAAACGGTTGTACATATACACTGTGTATATGATATTTTATCCAACATTTCCAACTAGGTTATTTAAAATAATAAAAACAACACTTTATGTAAAATAATTATATTCTACAACAGAAAAACACTGGACTATGTTATAACATGTGTTCTGTAGTCATTATTTACATTTGACAAATTGGAGATTTTCCAATGACGTCACAATTAGAAATCCGACTAAAAGTTCAGGAGTATTTTACCGCCAATGTTGTATCACCAAACTGTGGTGATACAAGATTCTGTGTCATACGTGTTCGATAAAACTTGTATTTCGTCAAATCAGATAGAAAATCAAGTCTAATGTTAGATAACTATTTAAATTGAAGGTCATTCGAACATGTATATTTTGCATACATATATATAATTACTGTAATTCAACAAATTCAGTGCACATGGAAAATGCAAGAATAAAGTCGTATTTTCTAACAAACTCACAAAAAATTGTCAAAACTTAATATACTGACCTAATAGGAAAAATATTTTTCATTCCTAAATAAGTGAACTTAATTCTCTACATAGAGCAATTTTTGAACTTGTTAACAAAACAACAACTTTGACTATGTCAACCTTATCCCTTCTGTACCTTCTTACTCTGAACAACGATAAATATTATGTCATAATTGAAATATTCATGATAATCACACCTAAAAAAACCCGAACAACAATGACCTACCTGACCTAAATGACCTGATGTAACTTTAAATGAGGCCAAATTGGTGTATAAACTTGATCAAATTTAAAAAAAATTTGCAAAATTTCTCTATGTACAGGAGAACTGAACAATAATGTTTTTAATTAAAAATATAATTTGGTTAGGTCAGTGCATTTTAAATGCATTTTATTAATAGTTTAATGAAAACATTTTCAATTAAACGAAATAAATGTGCACCCAATTTATGGAAATACAGTATATATTTATAAATAGACATTTCTCACTTCGATATACTGCCCACACTGACGGTATACGATATACTGTTGAGGGGTCGATTCAAAATTTTCAAAGTTCTAGTGTATCTATACATTCACGCCTTCTCACGCTTTTTTAACAAACATCACTTACTAGAACAGTTGAATCCATGAGACAATTTTATCACTTTTTTTAATATGATCTCTATCACGGGGGTATACCAATTTCCCGAAAATCGCATCCAGCCGATGGATACGCGCTTTATAGCATCCGTCCGATGGTTATTTCATACATTCGTGTGTTACAGCATCCAGCCGAGAAAAATCATCACGGTCAGATACAGGTAGAGAGAGATTTTTGCGAATTTACAAGGTTTTGATTAAGTTAGATGATGGAATGTAGTATAAGAATGGTCTTGCACTGTATTGACATCGTCAGATTGCTATGGCATGCAGAATAATCAAACTAACTCCAGAAATGTTACTCTGAGCAGACAATGTTGATTTTTTCAATATAAAATGCTTCATCTTATGTGTAAAGGTGTAATTTTTTATGTACACACGCACAACACAACACTCTTTTTGTTCCTTTCCATTTTTGCTTGCAACTATGTAATTAAGTGCAATAAATCGGACGTTAAAGATTTCGTAGTACGGCATCCGACGGAACATGGTACGGCATCCAGATATTTTAAGTAATATTAGGTACGGCATCCATCTTTGTTTGTATTCAGTGAATAGTATAAGAATTTGGAACCAAAGTCTGATTAAAATAAAAAAAAGTCTTATATGTTGCAATATTAGTACATGTCTGATCCCTGAAATATTAGAACATCCAATTGCAGTAGCACTGAAACAAAATGCACATGAAACCCGTGTATATATTTATGTGAAGCTGCCCCAGCATCATAAACTGATTGACAGTTCTTGGCCAGGTTAAGATCCCAAAGACATCAAAGCTAGTCATCCGACGCAGTTGGAACCCGTATGCTGGATCATGCACAAGACTTCCTAGATGCCTCTGAAGACCCGATCTCCATTTGTAGGAGTTACCAAATTCACATATGTTCCTCTTGCCCCCGTGGATTATTTGTATTGGTCTCTCAGAGATGAGCTGCAAGTGAAATTGCGTTTGCAGATAGAACAAACATTTTTCGCTTGACCGTTACACTCACGCTCATGCCGCATAAATCTGCACTTATTCGCAAAGCTCCGTTTGCATCGGCTTTTGTAAGACGTCCTTGATTAATGGCAATTCATATGATCATGCACATGGCCGAGGCGGGTAAACTTCTTTTGACACATATTGCAAAGGAGTCTTTTACCCTTATCAGAATGTTTGACCTTTGTGTGTTCGTTCAAGTTTAAACGCCGTTTAAAGACTTTTTCACAGCTGCTGCACATCCAATGTCTAGTGTGCTTTGCCTTGACATGGCCCTTGAGACCAGCTGTACTGTAAAAATAATTGGGTGCATGCCGTACATTTAAATGGGACTTTTGAGTGGAATTTGCCAAGAAATCCTTCCCACCACTGCAAATCCTACTTCTCAGTGGAGTTGATGTCAGTGGTTAAAGCGTTTCAAGCTCCTCTCGTTGGATCTCTGATAAATCTAAAAATGATCCCTCTCCCCCCTCTAGCTAAACCGCAATGTTCTGTCATGTGCTACTTTTGAATTTTTATGAAATAATACATAATGACAGTTCTGAACGAAAGAAGAGTTACTCAGTCATATATGAATTTTTCATGCCGGATTGTTGGTTTACTGGTTATAATTTTAATTGTTAAATAGTTAGGATCCTGCAAAAGTACACACGGTCCGTCCATAGTCGGGAGTTTTATAATCAGTGGTCCCAACATGTGTTCTCATATATCGTGCTTCTTTTTTCTTAAGTATCTTGTTTTTGCTGTGGTATGTTATTCGTAGCTCTGGTTATTTTTAAGTCACTTTTCATTTTATAATTATTAATACATCAGTAGTGGTGAAGGTGTGTTGCTTGATTATAATCAATTGCGTACAAACGCTACTTACAAGGTTATATATCAAAAGTGGAGCAAAACGAAATGTCATTTCTAAAGACGGATGCCGTAACATTACGGAACGGATGCCGTACCACTGTTGTAAACTGCAGAACGGATGCCGTACTACGAAATCTTTAACGTCCGATTTATTGCACTTAATTACATAGTTGCAAGCAAAAATGGAAGGGAACAAAAAGAGTGTTATGCGTGTGTAAATAAAAAATTACACCTTTACACATAAGATGAAGCATTTTATATTGAAAAAATAAACATTGTCTGTTTAGAGTAACATTTCTGGAGTTAGTTTGATTATTCTGCATGCCATAGCAATCTGACGATGTCAATACAGTGCAAGACCATTCTTATACTGCATTCCATCATTTAACTTAATCAAAACCTTTTAAATTCGCAAAAAATCTCTTTACCTGTATCTGACTGTGATGATTTTCCTCGGCTGGATGCTGTAACACACGAATGTATGAAGTAACCATCGCACGGATGCTATAAAGCGCGTATCCATCGGCTGGATGCGATTTTCGGGAAATTGGTATACCCCTGTGTCTATTTTCCAACGAAACCCATAATAATACTGACTTTATCTTTGACCGATGTAAAGCACTATGAATGTAGACCGCGTGTTTGATACCGTATTGCCACGAAATAAACATTTACTGTTAAGGTGTACATGTACAGTGTCCAGATGACCCTATTACTGTCATTTCAAATATAGAGTGTTTGGCATAAAGAGTTCTATTTTCTATTGTTGGTCGGACCAAACAGTGACTCAAGCCTTCACCGTTAACATGCGCTGCTAGACATTTTGCTTGAGTATGTATACGAGATTGCACAAATAAACTTTAATCATAATATGCAATTGTCATAAAACTATAGAAAAATGCGAATGGTGTTTAATATAAAATTAGTCAGGTTCTACATCTGATAAAAAGCCAAAATGTTTGATAGTGTCGGAATTTTCTAAATGGTGAATTTTATCGACTCTGTCTTGTCCTCACGTAGATTAACCGTATGCGGTTTTTTTAATTACATTTCAATGTTTTATTTCTACATAATTATTTTCAGCTTTTTTTAAAACTCCAGATTCCATTATATACGACGATTCGGTTCTCTTACTATACGTATTACTTCTATCATAAGATGCTTTCGACTTGTGTCCTTGTTTTTTTGGATAGAAGTTTCCCCTCAATCTTTTATTGATATCATCATACAAGTTACAGTGGACAACACTAATCTAATTCGTAATACAGTGTGTGTTTTTGTGACATCATAATCACACACAACAATATCAACCGGGAGGAACAACGTTACCATTTCCTTCCTTCTCACTGTGGTATTTTAAGTGACAAAATATATCCTTACGCACAGAAACGGCTCTCGGAAAATGTCACGCTTTTCTAAATAAATAAAGAAAATTTAACCCTGTTCAACCCTGTAGAATGTTCAAATTGGAAAATTAAAGTGTATAGAATATTGAACGCTATCTGACGTCACCCCTACCTACCTAGTCCTTTTAACGCCCGGGGCGCATAGGGCAAGGACTAGAGTTTTCCACCGATCTCTGCCTTGTCCCATCTTCTCTAGTTCTACCTCTGGTTTAATTTGTAGAAGAACAATGAGTAATATTCAAGCCGTACGCTATTTTCGTATTGAACTTTTATGTGTCAACTAAACAAGTTACATCTTTGGAAATGACCCCCACTCAACTGTATACCGTATACAGTCAGCGTTAGCAGTATATTGAAGTGGGAAATGTCTAATATTAACATGAAAATGAACTGCTCAAAAGTTTACCTTCTATTTCTTCCAGAAATAGTTCACCGTATATGTTCCAATATCCAGTCCGGAGAACATTGTAGGCTAATTTCCAATCTAGCTTTGAATTTGGAAAAGCTATTGCATGTGCAGCTATTGCGTATGATACAACAAATACCATCAGGATGAGAAAAAAGTACACCAGGTCTACTGTCTAAAAAAAGAAAAAAAGTCATTTCAGAAATTGCAATGACAAAAACGTTGTAGCTAATTGATAATAGCTTGTGCAACAAAAAAGTTGAAATGGCAACGAGAAGCATTTTGCACTGAACGAGAATACGGTCAGATTATTTAATTACCAAGTCAAAAACACACATACTGATCAATGTCCTAATCACAATCCAGAAGCAAAGTAAAAACTTTGGAACTGACAAGATAACAAATTATATTTACGGGGCAAAAATTGTTTCTATAGCAAGTTTGACTTAATAACGTTATAATTTCCATGGATTCGGAAGTTTGTCGGGAAATAAAAACTGAACTCCTTGATAACTAAATGATCCAGTCCTGGGGTTGATCCTCGTCAAATGTAACAAAAACTGAAACAGAAATCAGATTCCAAACGTACTAAACTGCATATTTGACAAAAATGTAGGTCTAGCGAATGTGAAAATATAAAATAACAACATTTTTAATTATTAAAAACTGAATAGCGCAATTGCATATCAAGGCAAATTAATACCTAGAGGTTGAAATTTTTGAAAGGTCCTAATTAGTTTTTCAATTATGGTCAATATGCATGTGCAAGCAAAATAAAAATAAAAATCATAAATATATAAATTGTTAATTACGTAAGACATTACAAAGTTATACGGGATAGTATGGTAGTCCTAGTCCTCGTTTTACCTGAAGTTAATACGAAGTCTAAGACAGTCATACCATTCCGTATACACGTACTAAAAAAAATCCAAAATAACGAATTTATTACCACTTTAGCAATTTCTTTGTAGCAAAAATCTTTTGCACATTTCAAAAAACTTGTGATTTCATGGCATATCAATTTTAATTATGTCACCTACTGCTCGTTTACATCGTAAAAACAAAGACATATTTCATAAACCTGCACTTCATCGTGTAACATTAAAAGCACATATAATCAAAAACATACATACTAATCCATGTCCGAATCACAATTCAGATGGAAAGTAAAAACTTTGAAACTGACAAGTTGGGTTAGACACGTGGATTTCCACCAGGGAAGTGAGGCCGGGTGCTCCGGAAGGGTACGCACCTCCTGTTTAGCTAGCTACACCCGCCACGATATTATATAACATTGTTGCTGAGAAGTCATGTATCGTTTTTATATCTTATAATCATATAACGGTTAAGAAAATACAACAAAATATTTTAAACGTACCATGAACTGAATACAATATTGTTATATTTTCCATTAACGTGGATCGTATTAATCGTCAATGCGATTCAATTCTCCCGGAAAATTCACATTACGGTCATGAATAAAACTTGTTTCAGACTAATAATATTAACCCAAGGCTTTTCAAGGCCCTCAAAAAGTTTTATGACCGTCATCACAGTATTGTTGATAAGTTTGATGTCTCTGTGTCCAGAATTGTCCTGGATATATTGAACGTCTGATAGTTCTAAGGTTTCTTTTACACAATTTTGATTACATACATG
Organism: Anadara kagoshimensis; assembly: GCA_021292105.1. Classification (NCBI taxonomy): domain Eukaryota; kingdom Metazoa; phylum Mollusca; class Bivalvia; order Arcoida; family Arcidae; genus Anadara; species Anadara kagoshimensis. The sequence continues at coordinate 47,025,731 of CM037874.1, forward strand.
GCGGGTGTAGCTAGCTAAAGAGGAGGTGCTTACCCTTCCGGAACAACCGGCCTCACTTCCCTGGTAGAAGTTCACGTGTCTAACCTAACTTGTTAGTTCCAAAGTAATTTTTTACTTTGCTTCTGGATTGTGATTAGGACATGGATTAGTATGTTTGTTTCTGATTGCAAGAAATTTGTGAAAATGGAAATAATAAATATATTGCATCAACAACTAAACGTGCGCAACAACACGAAACGACACAACAAGACTAGACATTAAAGAAAAACACATTCTCAACAAACTATTAGTACTAAAAAAATCTCACTGGTCTTGAAATAGTACTTGAGTTCAGTTGAGTAATGGTGTTTAACGTCCCAGTCAAGAACATTTCACTTTTATGGAGCCGTCGCCGGCTATAGCCGAAGTGCAGAAATATTGCATGTGCATTGCGCCCAAGGCATTATACAGCAGGTTTCTTAATCGTGCCACCCATACCTGGACATGGGGCCTCGTTTATTTTAAGCTCCCCTCCCATTCCAAAGAACCGCGACTTTCATTTCGTAATGCAGAGTGCTTAGCGAAAGAACCGTCACTGTCCACTTCAAGTTTTGGATCAGACCCGGCCGGGGTTCGAACCCACGACCTCGCACTTACGGAGCAAGCGCTCTACCAACTGAGCTACCGCAGTGGTTAAATACTACTAGAATTTCCCTTGTGTTATTCAACAAGATATAGTCCTTAAATGCGCATATGGAATATAACACTCTTGAACCAAGAAAGCATACAATATACATCACACTGAGACATATCATATTTTAAATATATCTTCTATGAAGTAATAATCATTTTGTTCGTTCTAGATTAAGACATTTTGAAGAAAATTATATAAAAATTGTAAAAAATAAACTAATTTTGCTGGTTGCACATAAAGACATTTTAAAAACAATTGTAAAAAAACTCAATGTTTACCGTATAGGTAAACCTGCCGAAAAGGTTGCCTCTAAATTAGAACCACCTACCTTTAACAACCAGGAAAAGAGTCTCCCTATTTCTCTTTTTTTCGTCATTTGAAAATGAATATTAGTTCAAAATCCCAATTAAGGCTAGTTTTACTGGTTGTGGTAGGTGGCCATTATAGACAGGTTTGGTTTGACAGTATATTAATTGTCTCGAACGTATTAAGTGATCAACAAAATTGTTGTGTAATAATACACTTGTTGATATAAACAATTATGCTATGCCAAATAAATCACAATAAATGACCAAATGGAAACATACACATACATATTTAAAAATGGTATGTTATAAACAAAATATTTTTCAAAAATTAAAACGTGGTATATAATTGAAACATTAACAAGTAGAATTTTATAAGATTGTATTTTGGATATTTTAAAATCTTGCATAGCGTGAATGAGTTAGGTTTATCAAACATATTGCCAGAGCCAGTCTGTTTGTGACAGGGAATCAGGTCTTTTTTCATAAAAAGTCAAGCAAATTTTTAAAATGAAAATGATAATATTCACTCAATTGTACCTAGTCGTAACAGGAAATCTGTATGCGCATCCGTGATTAGCGTAGAATATTTCTGCACAGAGCAAAACGTTGGCACTATGGGAATTTAACATACTAAAAAATCAGACAAATGGCGGACCCTGCTGTGCATATGACGTAAAACGTCACCAAGGACATCACCTCTGGTGTAAACATCATCATTTTTGTTACATAGCGCCACCATGTTCCTTTCTATAGAAATACGTTATGACAATCGAGGATGCGCACAGATTTTTAGTTACGACTATGCACAAGTAAGTGAATAATATCAATTTTTATTTTGATTTATTGGGTTTGGATTTTCCATGAGAAAAGACATACACTGTAATTCACTGTCACAAACAGACAAGCTCTGACAGTAGTACATTCTACTTCAAATAGTTGTGACACATTGTCTCAAGAAAAAAGTTCTAACACACAAACAAAATTACAAACAAAACAACATTAAACTACCTGATAAGATTATGTGATCCTTGTCTTCAGAATAAAAGTATGCATAAAGAGAATAATAACAAAGTTTATAATGTTTTATTATGAAATCAGAAAGTAAAATAAAAGCCTAGTACAGCTCTAAGATTTATTTACAACATAAAGTTATTAAAAATCCAAGGGCAATTACTTCTTCCTAATCAGAATATGAAAATGATATGCAAATCTACAATCCAACTGATTATAAATATTTCTCAATATCTGATTTACAACATTAAGGTATTAAATATTCAAAGGGCAGTAACTCCTAACTTATCAGAATATGAAAATGATACACAACTACACTTCTTTCTTATCATACCTGTAAATTTTTATAGTCGATATTGGAGATCTTGTCCGGACAAAAAATGTTGCACATAGGCTGACGTACGAAAATGCAATGCTATAACTCCTTGCCTGTTTCTAGGCCGAAAAAAAGAATATGTCCTAACGAGACTAAAACCGCTTCTATTGTAACGCAATTAATAAATTTATGAAATTGATGTGTTTTTTATCTTGAGAGGAAAAGCTACAAAGGACATAATGGCTTTAAATCGTGTGGCATGGGTAGACTAAATGATCATGGACAAAATGCAATATTTTTACTGCATGTAGTTAACGTTGCCTCTCAATTTTTTTTGGACTAGGATCCTTCAAATTGTAAAAAGTAGCCTTATATCCACAATTGTAATAATTAAAATGTTATTGTTACAAAACAATTAAATGGACAGGTGAAAACATAATGGATTACCTTAATTACTGATTTATACGTATTAATTGTTTACAGTTTACTTTTTGACACATTTATATTTTTTTTTCATTCATTTCAAATTCTTGGGGATTTTTTTGAATTGTAAAAGTTAGCTAGCTTGGTGTAAACCAATAAGATTTAAAATTGATAATGGGGCATTATGCGTATCTGCCCCAAATATATCCCAGAAATAAAGAGCTCTGGTAGTGTGACAAAGGGATAAACAAAGTAACAAAGGGCAAAACAAAAAGCGTGTATATTTTAACAATAATTGGTACATACCATTCGTCTTATCATAACAAGCCATGGTCCAAGTTGTTTGTTTACTGTAAATATGTGGAGAATCCGCATACAATAGATCAGAAAACTCAGACCTAAGACTATCTGAGCACCTGATGAAGCCTGTGGTACTGGACAAAATCTTAAAAATATCCCAAAAGTGAACAAAAATATCGTCAAAATATCAATCTTGTTATAGTCATTCCTAAAGTAAATGGAAAGACGCTTCTTTAAGGTCTGCCCTTGCTGAGTGAAACACTGCAAAATTAAACAAGACAATACCGGCATAAATAATACACGATGTTATTAATTCATTAATTCTACATTAAAACAAAAACCTTTATTTTTTTCTTTGTATTACATTGTAACAAACAATCATGTATGTTAAAAAGGCGTACAAATGGTTGATTTTAAGTTCGCTATGTATGATCTTTCAAGTTTTATTTAAACTAAAACTGTTATCTTGAGAACCAAATACCCCCATCCACAACATCCAATGTTTTCCATCGACCTTGAACATAAAGACTATTAATGTGAAGTTTTATAGCAGTCATCCAAAGGATTTTACACGGACAGATAAAGACGTTGTGACTTTCTATATACCCAACTCAAACTATTTTGCAGGGTGTATAATAATAACAAGCTATATAATAACGTCAACTCTTACATGTTGTCACTAAAGTTGTGAAAATTCAACTATTTGTTATGATGAAATGAAACAAAATTGAAGGACTAAAATTTGTTTTGATCATATCCACATCATTTTAAAATTTATGATGAGGACAATTTTGAAATAATGGGTCAGAGACTCAATAGGGGCCGAGTTGCCATTAATAATCTTTTAATATATACAGCACAACGTAACTAAGATTCAAAGTCTGGAAAAATGGGAAAAAATCCTGATATATTTCCAAAACGTCAGGTGCACATCTTCAATATATTATAGAAACATTCTGTAAAGTTTCAAGGTTTTTGGTTGAAAACTGTAAGAGGAGTTAAAATCACAAAGTAGGTACCCCTGTTCAAAAACTTGCTAAAAAGTGACTAAGTTCCAAAGTCTGGAAAAATGGGAAAGAAATCTTGAAATATTTCCATAAAGTCAGGTGCACATGCTTAATATATATAAAAACATTCTGTGAAGTTTCAACGTTTTTGGTTGAAAACTGTATGAGGAGTTAAAATCACAAAGTAGGTACCCCTGTTCAAAAACTTGCTAAAAAGTGACTAAGTTTTAAAGTCTGGAAAAATGGGAAAGAAATCTTGAAATATTTCCATAAAGTCAGGTGCACATGTTCAATATATATAAAACATTCTGTGAAGTTTCAACGTTTTTGGTTGAAAACTGTAAATGGAGTTGAGTTCACAATGTTGGTACCCTATTTTCCCAGCCCCACCGCCCCCAACCCGCCCAACCGCCCGCCCGACCGACATTCACCATACTATAAACCGGATTTGCACTCCGTGCAACCCGCCTAATAAGAATATTGGTCTCATGGGTTACCACTATTTTGTGTAACTATCATTTTTTAAGCAAGCGCAATACAATATGTTAAATGACATCGTTTGTAATAAACAACGGAAATAAATACTTATTTAAAGACATATTTGGTAAGTCAATCTCAAGATGCCAGACTGGCTTCTGCCACTTCCAAATTAGAATAAATGTTAATGATAATTTAAATTATTTTAATTATGAGATAGTTGTTTTATACTGTTTATAGAATGTACCTGACGTATCTCTTCGACAGTCATGGAAATTACCCAGACTATCAATAATATGTCAACTGCTATCAACTGCTCAGATGATTCTTTTAACAGCATGTATCCAAACAATGAAAGAAAAATCAAATAAGATATCTGTAAAAGAAATGTATTATGATAAAAGAGCGTATAGGCCATGTTCATAACTGTCGTCCCATTGTCTTATCGTGAGAGTTTGTCAATTGCAGAATATTAGTGGTAGACTCTTCCAGAGTATTGGTGGCTCTAAACGGGTTCTCATTTCTACAAGTTTATATAAATTAAAAAATCTTGAATAAATTCCCATTCTTTATCAAAAATAAATTAAAACGTTGAAAGAGATGAATTAATAGAAATGGTTTGAATTGAATAAAAACATTTAATCTCAACTTATTGGAATGAAATGACACAAACACACAACTGAAGCTCCAGTTAATATGTAAGAAAAGATCTGCAGAATCATGTCTCGCTTGGCTTTCTGAGAAAAGATATTTGGTAGTAAAGGCATCTAAGAATTGATATATCAAACAATATGTGCTTTCCTATGTCGATATCTGAAAAACTCATTTTTAAAACATTTTGCATTTTTAAACAATATCATTTCCATATGAATAGAAAAGTCAAACACAAGCATACTAGTTCATGTTCAAATTACAATCACAAAATGCTTGGTAAAAACTTTGAAAATGAAAAATTAATGGAATCACATGACATTCCACCAACAGTTACTCTAGAGAACTACCTTCAGTATTTATGAAGAAAGAATGAACAAATAAATGGAGTTTGTTATTCATTTGGTCACTAAGAGTCCTAACTATATAACATTTTGCACAGTCTCATTTCTTTTCGAGTTTAGATATATATGTCACTTACTATATTATATGCTGCAACAACAATCGGAGCCGTATAAAAATGGTAAACCTTCTCTAAACAGTTGTATTCCCTTTTAATACTTGGCCTAAACAGAAAACAAACTTTAAACTCTTTAAATGACTTGTTGGTTGTTTGGGTAGATTTAAATATCGTTATGTCGTCGTTTTCTCAATGAAACATGCCAGTTTGATTTGTTTTTATGCAATCTACTTATATTGTTACGATCCCCAAAAGCTACTTGAATATTGGATTTATAAAATAATCGTTTGTACAACAGTCAAGTAGTTTTTTTGTTAAACAAAATAACTCGTAAATTTGTATATTAATTGAGTACTTGTGACACAAGTGATACCATTAAGGGTCTTCAATAGCGCTAACCCCAGGCTATCGGTAATTAAATGCAATACAGGGATCCCAATGTGTCTGTCTCATTTTATCTTTCTTTTATATCAATAATAATTGTTTGATTTTTGTTTTCGTTGGTTGTTACAATTTCGGTTAAATCTTTTTAAGCTTATTCTTGGTGACTTTGATTCACAGAGAAAAGTTTGTGTAATTCAATGCATGAAAAGTTTGCCAAACTCATGAAATTCATTACTTATTAAGTCAAAGCGTAAATGTTCATTATGAACGGAAAACACGTGGTGATAACGCAATTGTGATAAAAAATTGTTTCGTTGGACTTAATTCACAAATTTAAATCAAATTCAATTTGTACAGAAATACGATGTAGTTACCTTTGCTTTGCTGGTTGGACTTCATATTTATATTTCTGAAATGAATTTAAAACCATATGATAGAAAATAAAATTTTTCAAATTAAAGCAATGGAGCCAAAAAAACAAATAATAAATGATAAAACAGTCAAATACAAATCATTGACTTCGGACTGGAATATGAATATTAGACATTACACCCTTAATATTGTAGTTATAATCATCAAAAATATCTTAAACATTGTGATGGACTCTAAATGTCAAAAGTTGATTCCAAATGTTTTTTAATGGTTATTGATGTGTTTTATTGTGACAGTTTATTTTTATTTACAGACACACTGTGTCACAATGAACTCCTCAATAAACATTAAAATGAAATGACTTTTTGTTGTTTTGAAATTTAGAGTCTATAAACAAGGGGAAGCACAATTATAAAACGAACATTTTTAAGGGTGTTAAAGGTCTTATAAATGTAAAAAAAATGTTCGTTTATTTTAATAAGACTTACGTTATTTCCTGCTGGTACCTTTGAATAAACGCCAGTTGTATATTCTGTACACGCCACTCTTCTTCGCTTTTTGAAATCGATAAAAAACAGAAAGCAGGGGAAAACGACACTCAGTAGCAGCTTTGAAAAAGAAGACAATTATACGTATTATGTTTTATTTTATCTATGGGAAAGTGCAACATAATAATGGTTTGTAAGCATAATAAAATTAGAAGTTTTATGCCATTCACAATATTGTTGGTAAATTTGATAACTAGCCATCCAAATTTATCTTTCATCCATTTGACAAGTTCATTTGTTTAAACATGGCGGGAAAAGCAGTCTAGACAGGAAGTGCTTACCCTTCGGAACACCCGTGTTCAGTTATTTACTTGGCGGAAGTTCATCTGTTTCACTTAATTATAGTTTGTAATTTATAGATTTGAAAGTATCATGGTAATTATATTCCGAAAAGGCCGTGCTGTAAAAGTAACACTGGTATAATATACAATTTAAACTATTTGTGGCGGTGACGCTTTGGTGGGCTTAGCATGCCTGAGGATAACATAGTAGACTTATTAATACGCGAGTGTCTAAAAAAACTACGATATACTTCCTCATACAAATTATTTCACTGCCTACATTCGGTTATATATATTCTGGACTTTTGGTTATATTTTCAACATTTAAAAAATGTTGGTTTCACAATTTTGGTCTAAGTACTACTGAATAGGATTGTAAAATAACACTGGTATAATATGTATTTTGTTGGTGCCTTATGTCCCAGCGGGAATGAAAAGGAAAAGGATAAGTAAGTTAGTAATATGTATTTTAATGAAAACCTACCATAAATGTACTTGTTTTATTATGAATCTTTCCCATCCATCTGTTCAGAAATACTGCTTGGCAGGCAGAGGTGGCTATAAATGCTTTATTTCTTGTGGTATAAGCGATATCAATGTTATCCAGGACTCCTCCCCAATCTGTTTGTTTTCGGTTAAGTATTCCTGCTGTTCTCAATTCACTCTTATCATAACACAGCTTTAATAAGTTAATTGCAATATTGTTAAACTCTCTGAAAAATAGATGTTTGAAATTATAATGTATTTTATGATTTCTTGCTAGACAGAAAGTTGATGCAAAGTCAATTTAAGTGATTCAAATTTTCTAATGTAGATTCTAGTACACCTGCTGACGATTTGTAGTCCAAACAACCATGTAGTGCTGCAAAATTAAAACATTGGTTAGAATTCACAATAAATAAAAGTAAGACAAAATAAATGTTTTCGTTATACAACAATTATGTAAGGAAATTTAGAATTAAATCCCGAGATGGAAGCGTTAAGTTTTTTCTTAATTGCTTTCATAAGAAACATCCAAGATAATGTTTTTAAATAAAGTATAGCGTGTAACCTTATTCATTTTATTTGAATATTTCTATCTCCTATTTCGAGAAATAATTTTGATATAGACTTTTTCTTTGACCTTACAAATTGTAATTGTTTTTTATTGTTTTTAAACCGTTTACCAACTCATTAATTTCAAAAGAGAATAATTCGGATGAAAAACATGATCAATAGTTTTCTTAATACTGGAAGTGAATTTCATTTGAAAATGAATAAACTTACAAAAATTCAATCTTCAACGTTTGCAAAGAATCGGTAATAGACTCAAATGAAACAAAAATATCCTAGCATATAAAAAAATGTTCTCTATTAGATATACGACATAATGACACCTCTCTATGTTTATTCTCATAAGAATGCTTACACGATATATTGCATAACACCAAAATTTCTTTTAATTTATTATTTCAGTGTGATGTCAGTATCAAATGATTAAAAACAACTGGTCGCATTTCTTAAACTGAACAAGAATTCCACGGAATTAGATGTCTCGCTTGCTTAGTTTTTGACCGAGAAGTAATTATATTTTTAACATTCAGTCTTGTGATAATATTAATGCTAGCTTTTATTCATTTGATAATGCTGATCATGTAATGCCTGATCTTCTACACTACATAACATGGATACTTATCATAATACATTTGGTGTCCAAAAATTGTTGGTTTAATTAGTACAAAAGTATTTTCAAAAAAAATCTGGATTTTTCAAAGAAATAAATTTAATTTCCAACAAAACAAAACTGTGTAAGTTTAAGAGATATGGACTTGAAAATGTTTACCGAAATATATTGGATCAATTTTGAAAAAATGTTGATACAATACATACTGGGCGTTCAGTTCAAGCACCTTTTTCTCCTCTTCATCATCTGTCTCTTGGGCCAAAGCATTAAGGATCCCGCAGGCAATAAGTGCAGAAGAAATACCATTCTGTAAGGATAGAAAACAAAAATAAAATAATTAATTGGACCACAAGATTGTTGATTAGTTTAATGTCTCTGTGTCCTGCCTGGATTTATTAAATGTCCTATAGTTCCATGTTCCTTTCACTCTCAAATTTGATTATACATGTGACGATTTTAGCTAGCTAAACAGGAGATGCTAACCCTTCCAGAGCATCCGGCCTCACTTTCCTGGTGGAAGTTCACGTGTTTAACCTAGTTTATCAGTTTTATAGGGTTTTTTTTGGAATTGTGATTTTGACATGAATAAGTTCGTTTTGTTTTTATTATAATAAACAATAATAAAACATTTGACATGAAGTAAACATTATGCGATTAAGAAGTGAAGAAGCATATCGAGTAATTATGTTTACAATTAAAAATTAAGCAGTTTTAAATGGGACATGTAACTTGAATGGCGGAGAGAAACCCTATTGTATTTTAAGAGAGCTAATCCTCTTAGTAACACTAGGATGTGAATACGTTAAGGGTTGTATTTAAGAAATTGTACCACCTCTATATTCATCGTAGAAACTTTATTAACACATATTTGGCAAGTGAATACATCAACTTAACGGTTATCCATCAGTCTCTATTTTTAACAAAAATACTTTCAGAAAAAAACCCTAAATCATACCCCAAACATGGTTTTGATTTTGTTTTTGTTTTAATTTTCCTGCCAGTTAAAATCTGAAAACCCCATAACACTTAGGTATGCTTCTTAAAGTTAAGTATTTGCTTGGCTAAATGTGGTTAAATATATATTTGTCCTTTGGATATTTTACAACCCTTGAAAATAGTTTGGTTTCACGATTGAAGCTAAGCATTATTGATGAGGAACCGTTTAAGGCTGTAAAATTAAAACTTGTATAATATGTTATAATCAGCTCAGGCTTTATAACGGATACTAATCCAGAGGAAAAATATCATTGATGTAGATGATCATAGATAAACTTACCTTTCCTTTGATCCAAAACAATTTTGCGAGTTCTTGTCGGTTCAATAGAACACAAAGGATGAATAACATTTGACAGGCTTCAGCAGTCCTGAATTTTCCTGAGAAAAGTTAAAATAAATGGTTAAAAACATCATTATGCTTAAGCTGAGTGTTTTTCAGCTAAATTAAGGTTTAAATCTTGAAAAATATAATTTTCCTAAATTTTTATATTTTCCCAAAATTTCAGAAAAAATCTAAAAAAAAATGATTTAAAAAAAACAACTTTATTACACACATTTAGATTATAAAGTTAAGATATCACTTTCGAATACAAAAAACTTCAATATTTTAATTGCATGAACACATTTTGATATGATGATTATAATGTAAACCTATGGCAAATGTAGATTTGTGAAGGTATTCATGGGGACAGTGTACACATTATACCAGTGTTAATTTTACAGTAACGGACAGTGTACACATTATATCAGTGTTAATTTTACAGTAAAAGACGGCCGTTTCGCAATGCTTAGTAATTAACTTCTACATGAAAGACATTATATATTGTATAGTCATAGTTTTGGCGATTTTACTGCGACCTCCAAAATTGACACAACGTTGAAACGCGTTGTACGATAAACACAACCTTGAATTAAAAGAAACGACTAATTCTGTGAGCCCTTCTTCATATTTGGATTTATAACTCAAGTTTTACACTAACAGAAGGCTTTGGGTTTCTCGTTGTTATTGGCTGACTATCCTAAAATATCCTTTTGCATAAGCTGATTATCCTCAAGTATGTATTATCCAATAATGGATTATTTGAGTATAAAAAAGCAAAGTGGTTGCAGTTATCACATTTCTACGCAGTCATACGGTTCTGAAAAATATGTTTCTCGTTTACTTATTGGGTAATTTTTTCACTAGTTCAATGACTATTTATTAACTCAAAAGTCGTTAAATTTAAATTTAGTTGAAAATATGTAAATAATCTTAAAAGGTATCTGGCAGCACGATGGCCTACATCGACAGCTGTAAAAGCAATTTATTATGCGGTCTTTAGCTTGATAGAATATACCCAAACACATTCCAAGGCAAACAATTAGAGTCTCTATCGACTAATAAATATTCCTTAAATTTTGTCAATAACCCTATATACATACTAACCATCTGAATTACCGTTTTCTCCTGCTATGAGATTGGACAAGTATTTTGGCACAGCATATTCTCCGAGCAAGTCATCTAATTTCCATCTGATATCGTCCCATGTTTTCCATTCTTTGCATCTTTGCTCACATTTCGACTGTAAAAAGAAATAAGTGGGATAAAACGAAGTCGGGCGAATATGTAAATGAAGTTTGAGCAAGGTACATACCTTAAGTAGCACCTGTATCTTTCGATGGATTGATGAATTGAATGGGGTTTATGTCCCATTTAAGGATATTTCACGTATATCGAGGCGTCATTATTTATAAGTGAAGTGGCAGAAATTTTCTTCTTTGCAATGCATTCAGGGTAATGTGCAAGGAAGACTCTTTAACGTGCCACACTTGTAGTGACATGTGGCATCGGATTTTATGATCTCTACTAAAGGACCCCGTGACTTATTTCTAAATGCCGAGCGCTTGGCAAAAAATCGCTATCAATTTTTAACTCTTGGTCAGATGCGGTCGGGGCTAAATGTCAAATTTTCTATGGTACAAAAATTAATTTATTTTATTATACATTCACTCCATGTTGCGGTTCTTCTGAAAAAAGAAGGCTTTATTTGAAAATAATCAATGTCAACGTTATGGTACCAATGGAAATATTTGAAAACAATATTCATTTTAAAAGGAAAATAAATCATAGAAAACCTAAACCGTAAATAATTTAATTGTCGAGTTTAAAAAAACCTCGTATTTTTTCACTAACTCTGGCTCCTACGCACTGCTCTATCACGTTAAATATGTTAATATCTTTTCATGTTTTAATTGATTCGTTATATAACATGTATAAGGTGAAAACTATTTTTCCCCAAAACGTGTATTTTTTCACAATTTCCATAAAAATGCAACAAATATTTTAAAAATTCTTAAATTATCTATTTCTGCTTTAATTTTTATATAAATTTATATACTTTTGTAGGTAATTTCATAATTGTACCCTCTTTCACGTTTTTCAACCAAATGGTTTTCATTTGAATTTTCCTATTTAGATGATCCTTACACGAACGCAATACATTAATGAATGTTAAAGTATAATTCTATCTAGCGTCTCTTTGAATTCAACAACTTACAAAATTTCATACTAGTCCATGTTTGTTATCAAAAAACTCCGAAAATTGGCAAATTAAGTAAATTTTCACCAGAAAAGTGAAGACAAGTGCTACATCCGGTATGTGTAAAACAAGTTTAAGATTGAAAGTCACACTGAACTGTGGGACGTCAACTACATCTAAGATAGTTTTGTTAACAGAGACATCCTCCTAATCAACAATATAGTGATGACGCCAATAAATATTGGAGTGTCTTGACAAGACTGGTCTTGCAATATTTAAAAACAAACATACTAATCCATGTCCGAATCACAATCAAGAAGCAAAGTAAAAACTTTGGAACTGACAAGTTAGGTTAGACACGTAAACTTCCCCATAGAAGTAAGGCCGGTTGCTCTGGAAGGGTAAGCACCTCCTGTTTAGCTAGCTTCAGCCGACACGTGTGTAATCAAAATTGTGTGAAAGGGACATGGAACTATGAGTCGTCAAATATATCCAGGAATTTTTTTTTCCGAGAAAAATAATTTATCTTACTTTAATGAAAACTTCTTCTAGTAAGTCAGGATTTGCAAATTCTTTTGGAGTGATGCCGTTCTCCAACAGAAAGTCCACAAAATGGGGTCTATCTAAACGCAATGCTGCTGACATTATGTCTCTATCCTACAAATATAAAATATTTTATAAATTAAAACTGTCGATAAAGACCTCCGAAGAGAACCAATAAAATGACCTTTATGGATACGCTTCTAATAACACGAATAAAGAAGAGCAGATTAGGTACAATTGTACTGACATTTAAAAACGAGTGAAAATGAACCAGGCGTTTTTGAAATACAGGTATAATAAAAGTAATAAAAAACGAACATACGAATCCATGTCAAAATCGCAGTTCTACAGCAAAGGCAAAACTTTGAAAATGACAACTTAGGTTTAACATGTTAACGTCTAACAGGTAAGTGAGACGGATACAACGGGAGGTTAGACCCCTCTCGTAAGTAAAATTGAGAGTGAAAGGAACATAGGGCTTGTATATAGGCTTGTTTGGAAAATAAATTAGACTCCCGATAGATTTTACTCTGCTTTAGACATATCAATCTCATAACAAAATATTGTTGTAAAATTTTAAAAAAGAAAGAAAACGGAGTTGAGTGGAGAAATAGTGTTTTACGCTCCGTCAAGATTACTTCACTTAGATCAAGGCGGTCAATGAATTGGCGGTGAAGGAAAACGGAATGCCCAAAGAAAACCACAAACAAGGAAACCTTTTCAATCGAGGATCTATCAAGTGTTGAATGCGAACCATGACAGGCACCGAGATTTGTTAGATGTTCGCTTCAGATAACTCTGCCACCACAAAAAACTTTTATGCCAAAAAGAAAATGATTTAAATAAAACTTTTTACTATCCTTGACATTTGTCTAGTTTGTTTTTATCAAAACAAATCCGAATCACAATAAAGAAGCGAACACTTTGGAACTGACAAATCAGGTTAGACACCCGAACTTCCACCAGGGAAGTGAGGCCGAGTGCTCCGGAAGGGTGATGATGTCATTTGTGAAACATACTAGAATAACTGGAACATGCAATAAATATCATAACTTATGTATTTGAATTTATTTACAATCTATATGTGTATAATGTTGTCGACTTTAATTTAAGTACATACCTGTAAAAACCAACTCTGTGTTTCCTGTCTAGCCACATCGATTCTTTCCCAAGCCATTGCAAGCTTAAACCTGCTTTTATGATCATGGGCCTTATCTGAAATAGGAGTGGAGTGATGGAATGGCGTTTTTACGTCACTTAAAAGATTTTCACTAATATTATGAGCGAGTTCAAGCACGGTTGAATAAACTGACAAATTTTCTAACACAAGAATCTGCCACGAGGGCCAAACGAATAGAAAGCGTGTAACTAAACACGTGTTATGTAACATCACATTTGACCAAGGAGTAAAAAATTATGAAAATGACAACACAAGACAAAATAGCCACATGTTAGAACTTCTGAGTGGACCTTTCATTTATCAATAACAAGGTAATATTCTATTGTGCCTTTGTAAGTCCGGTCGTCATCACAGTATTGTGGAGAAGTTTGTTGTGTCTGTGTCCAGGGAAATTCGATGCCCCATAGTTCCGTGTTCCTTTGCACTGTGT
>CM037874.1:47041272-47176272 GCA_021292105.1 Anadara kagoshimensis
TGTTTTAGATTTGCAAATACTCTTTGTCGTGTCAGTATAATGTGACTCTGTTTTAGATTTGCAAATACTCTTTGTCGGTGTCAGTATAATGTGACTCTGTTTTAGATTTGCAAATACTCTTTGTCGGTGTCAGTATAATGTGACTCTGCTTTAGATTTGCAAATACTCTTTGCGTGTCAGTATATGTACTCTGTTTTAGATTTGCAAATTCTTTGTCGGTGTCAGTATAATGTGACTCTGCTTTAGATTTGCAAATACTCTTTGCGGTGTCAGTATAATGTGACTCTGTTTTAGATTTGCAAATACTCTTTGTCGGTGTCAGTAAATGTGACTCTGTTTTAGATTTGCAAATACTCTTTGTCGGTGTCAGTATAATGTTACTATGTTTTAGATTTGCAATACTCTTTGTCGGTGTCAGTATAATGTGACTCTGTTTTAGATTTGCAAATACTCTTTGTCGGTGTCAGTGTAATGTGACTCTGTTTTAGATTTGCATAATACTCTTTGTCGGTGTCAGTATAATGTGACTCTGTTTTAGATTTGCAAATACTCTTTGTCGGTGTCAGTATAATGTGACTCTGTTTTAGATTTGCAAATACTCTTTGTCGGTGTCAGTATAATGTGACTATGTTTAAATTTGCAAATACTCTTTGTCGGTGTCAGTATAATGTGACTCTGCTTTAGATTTGCAAATACTCTTTGTCGGTGTCAGTATAAGTGACTATGTTTTAGATTTGCAAATACTCTTGTCGGTGTCAGTATAATGTGACTATGTTTTAGATTTGCAAATACCTTTGTCGTGTCAGTATAATGTGACTATGTTTAGATTTGCAATACTCTTTGTCGCTGTCAGTATAATGTGACTCTGTTTTATATTCAAATACTCTTGTCGTGTCAGTATAATGTTACTCTGTTTTAATTTGCAATACTCTTTGTCGGTGTCAGTATAATGTGACTATGTTTTTAGATTTGCAAATACTCTTTGTCGGTGTCAGTATAATGTGACTCTGCTTTAGATTTGCAAATACTCTTTGTCGGTGTCAGTATAATGTGACTCTGTTTTAGATTTGCAAATACTCTTTGTCGGTGTCAGTGTATGTGACTATGTTTTAGATTTGCAAATACTCTTTGTCGTGTCGTATAATGTGACTCTGTTTTAGATTTGCAATACTCTTTGTCGGTGTCAGTATAATGTGACTCTGTTTTAGATTTGCAAATACTCTTTGTCGGTGTCAGTATATGTGACTCTGTTTTAGATTTGCAAATACTCTTTGTCGGTGTCAGTATAATGTGACTCTGTTTTAGATTTGCAAATACTCTTGTCGGTGTCAGTATAATGTGACTCTGTTTTAGATTTGCAAATATCTTTGTCGGTGTCAGTATAATGTGACTCTGTTTTAGATTTGCAAATACTCTTTGTCGGTGTCAGTATAATGGACTCTGTTTTAGATTTGCAAATACTCTTTTCGGTGTCAGTATAATGTGACTCTGTGTTTAGATTTGCAAATACTCTTTGTCGGTGTCAGTTAATGTGACTCATGTTTAGATTTGCAAATACTCTTTGTCGGTGTCAGTATAATGTGACTCTGTTTTAGATTTGCAAATACTCTTTGTCGGTGTCAGTATAATGTGACTCTGCTTTAGATTTGCAAATACTCTTTGTCGTGTCAGTATAATGTGACTCTGTTTTAGATTTGCAAATACTTTGTCGGTGTCAGTATAATGTGACTCTGTTTAGATTTGCAATACTCTTTGTCGGTGTCAGTATAATGTGACTCTGCTTTAGATTTTGCAAATACTCTTTGTCGGTGTCAGTATAATGTGACTATGTTTAGATTTGCAAACTCTTTGTCGGTGTCAGTATAATGTGACTCTGTTTAGATTTGCAAATACTCTTTGTCGGTGTCAGTATAATGTGACTTGTTTTAGATTTGCAAATACTCTTGTCGGTGTCAGTATAATGTGACTATGTTTTAGATTTGCAAATACTCTTTGTCGGTGTCAGTATATGTGACTCTGTTTAGATTTGCAAATATACTTTTGTCGGTGTCAGTATAATGTGACTCTGTTTTAGATTTGCAAATACTCTTTGTCGGTGTCAGTATAATGTGACTCTGTTTTAGATTTGCAATACTCTTTGTCGGTGTCAGTATAATGTGACTCTGTTTTAGATTTGCAAATACTCTTTGTCCGGTGTC
The DNA here is from genome assembly GCA_021292105.1 of Anadara kagoshimensis. Classification (NCBI taxonomy): domain Eukaryota; kingdom Metazoa; phylum Mollusca; class Bivalvia; order Arcoida; family Arcidae; genus Anadara; species Anadara kagoshimensis. Next base: position 47,043,471 of record CM037874.1, read on the forward strand.
AGTATAATGTGACTCTGTTTTAGATTTGCAAATACTCTTTGTCGGTGTCAGTATAATGTGACTTGTTTTAGATTTGCAAATACTCTTTGTCGTGTCAGTATAATGTGACTCTGTTTTAGATTTGCAAATACTCTTTTGTCGGTGTCAGTATAATGTGACTATGTTTAGATTTGCAAATACTCTTTGTCGTGTCAGTATAATGTGACTCTGTTTTAGATTTCAAATACTCTTTGTCGGTGTCAGTATAATGTGACTATGTGTTAGATTTGCAAATACTCTTTGTCGGTGTCAGTATAATGTGACTATGTTTAGATTTGCAAATACTCTTTGTCGTGTCAGTATAATATGTGACTATGTTTTGATTTTGCAAATACTCTTTGTCGGTGTCAGTGTAATGTGACTATGTTTAGATTTGCAAATACTCTTTGTCGTGTCAGTTATATGTGACTATGTTTTAGATTTGCAAATACTCTTTGTCGGTGTCAGTATAATGTGACTCTGTTTTAGATTTGCAAATACTCTTTGTCGGTGTCAGTAAATGTGACTCTGTTTTTAGATTTGCAAATACTCTTTGTCGGTGTCAGTATAATGTGACTCTGTTTTAGATTGCAAATACTCTTTGTCGGTGTCAGTATAATGTGACTCTGTTTTAGATTTGCAAATACTCTTTGTCGGTGTCAGTATAATGTGACTCTGTTTTATATTTGCAAATACTCTTTGTCGGTGTCAGTATAATGTACTCTGTTTTAGATTTGCAAATCTTTATCGGTGTCAGTATAATGTGACTCTGTTTTAGATTTGCAAATACTCTTTGTCGGTGTCAGTATAATGTGACTCTGTTTTAGATTTGCAAATACTCTTTGTCGGTGTCAGTATAATGTGACTCTGTGTTTAGATTTGCAAATACTCTTTGTCGGTGTCAGTATAATTGACTCTGTTTAGATTTGCAATACTCTTTGTCGGTCAGTATAATGTGACTATGTTTTAGATTTGCAAATACTCTTTGTCGTGTCAGTATAATGTGACTATGTTTTAGATTTGCAAATACTCTTGTCGTGTCAGTATAATGTGACTATGTTTTAGATTTGCAAATACTCTTTGTCGGTGTCAGTATAATGTGACTATGTTTTTAGATTTGCAAATACTCATTTGTCGCTGTCAATATAATGTGACTCTGTTTTAAATTTGCAAATACTCTTTGTCGGTGTCAGTATAATGTGACTCTGTTTTTAGATTTGCAAATACTCTTTGTCGGTGTCAGTATAATGTGACTCTGCTTTAGATTTGCAAATACTCTTTGTCGGTGTCATATAATGTGACTCTGTTTTAGATTTGCAAATACTCTTTGTCGGTGTCAGTAATATATGTTTTAGATTTGTAAATACTCTTTGTCGGTGTCAGTATAATGTGACTCTGTTTAGATTTGCAAATACTCTTTGTCGGTGTCAGTATAATGTGACTCTGCTTTAGATTGCAAATACTCTTTGTCGTGTCAGTATAATGTGACTCTGCTTTAGATTTGCAATAAATCTCTTGTCGGTGTCAGTATAATGTGACTCTGCTTTAGATTTACAAATACTCTTTGTCGGTGTCAGTATAATGTGACTCTGCTTTAGATTTGCAAATACTCTTCTCGTGTCAGTATAATGTGACTCTGCTTAGATTTGCAAATACTCTTTGTCGGTGTCAGTATAATGTGACTCTGCTTTAGATTTGCAAATACTCTTTGTCGGTGTCAGTATAATGTGACTCTGTTTTAGATTTGCAAATACTCTTTGGTGGTGTCAGTATAATGTGACTCTGTTTTAGATTTGCAAATACTCTTTGTCGGTGTCAGTATAATGTGACTCTGTTTTAGATTTGCAAATACTCTTTGTCGGTGTCAGTATAATGTGACTCTGTTTTAGATTAGCAATACTCTTTGTCGGTGTCATGTAATGTGACTCTGTTTGATTTGCAAATACTCTTTGTCGGTGTCAGTATAATGTGACTCTGTTTTAGATTTGCAAATACTCTTTGTCGGTGTCAGTATAATGTGACTCTGTTTTAGATTTGCAAATACTCTTTGTCGGTGTCAGTATAATGTGACTCTGTTTTAGATTTGCAATACTCTTTGTCGGTGTCAGTATAATGTGACTCTGTTTTAGATTTGCAAATACTCTTTGTCGGTGTCAGTATAATGTGACTATGTTTTAGATTTGCAAATACTCTTTGTCGGTGTCAGTATAATGTGACTCTGTTTTAGATTTGCAAATACTCTTTGTCGTGTCAGTGTAACGTGACTCAGTTTTAGATTTGCAAATACTCTTTGTCGTGTCAGTGTAATGTGACTATGCTTTAGATTTGCAAATACTCTTTGTCGTGTCAGTATAATGTGACTATGTTTTAGATTTGCAAATACCCTTTGTCATGTCAGTATAATGTGACTATGTTTTAGATTTGCAAATATCTTTGTCGGTGTCAGTATAATGTGACTATGTTTTAGATTTGCAAATACTCTTTGTTGCTGTCAGTATAGTGACTATGTTTAGATTTGCAATACTCTTTGTCGGTGTCAGTATAATGTGACTATGTTTTGATTTGCAAATACTCTTTGTCGCTGTCAGTATAATGTGACTCTGCTTTAGATTTGCAAATACTCTTTGTCGCTGTCAGTATAATGTGACTCTGTTTTAGATATGCAAATACTCTTTGTCGTGTCAATATAATTGACTCTGTTTTAGATTTGCAATACTCTTTGTCGGTGTCAGTATAATGTGACTATGTTTTAGATTTGCAAATACTCTTTGTCGCTGTCAGTATAATGTGACTCTGCTTGATTTGCAAATACTCTTTGTCGGTGTCAGTGTAAGTGACTCAGTTTTAGATTTGCAAATACTCTTTGTCGGTGTCAGTGTAATGTGACTATGTTTTAGATTTGCAAATACCTTTGTCGGTGTCATATAATGTGACTATGTTTTAGATTTGCAAATACCTTTGTCAGTGTCAGTATAATGTGACTATGTTTTAGATTTGCAATATTCTTTGTCGGTGGCAGTATAATGTGACTTGTTTAGATTTGCAAATACTCTTGTGTCTGTCAGTATAATGTGACTATTTTTGATTTGCAAATACTCTTTGTCGGTGTCAGTAAATGTGACTCTGTTTTAGATTTGCAAATACTCTTTGTCGGTGTCAGTATAATGTGACTATGTTTTAGATTTGCAAATACTCTTTGTCGCTGTCAGTATAATGTGACTCTGCTTTAGATTTGCAAATACTCGTTTGTCGCTGTCAGTATAATGTGACTCTGTTTTAGATTTGCAAATACTCTTTGTCGGTGTCAGTATAATGTGACTCTGTTTTAAATTTGCAAATACTCTTTGTCGGTTCAGTATAAGTGACTATGTTTTAGATTTGCAAATACTCTTTGTCGCTGTCAGTATAATTGACTCTGTTTAGATTTGCAAATACTCTTTGTCGCTGTCAGTATAATGTGACTCTGTTTAGATTTGCAAATACTCTTTGTCGGTGTCAGTATAATGTGACTAGTTTTAGATTTGCAAATACTTCTTTGTCGGTCAGTATAATGTGACTCTGCTTTAGATTTGCAAATACTCTTTGTCGGTGTCAGTGTAACGTGACTCAGTTTTAGATTTGCAAATACTCTTTGTCGGTGTCAGTGTAATGTGACTATGTTTTAGATTTGCAAATACTCTTTGTCGGTGTCAGTATAATGTGACTATGTTTTAGATTTGCAAATACCCTTTGTCAGTGTCAGTATAATGTGACTATGTTTTAGATTTGCAAATATTCTTTGTCGGTGTCAGTATAATGTGACTCTGTTTTAGATTTGCAAATACTCTTTGTTGCTGTCAGTATAATGTGACTATGTTTTAGATTTGCAAATACTCTTTGTCGGTGTCAGTATAATGTGACTCTGTTTTAGATTTGCAAATACTCTTTGTCGGTGTCAGTATAATGTGACTCTGTTTTAGATTTGCAAATACTCTTTGTCGCTGTCAGTATAATGTGACTCTGCTTTAGATTTGCAAATACTCTTTGTCGGTCAGTATAATGTGACTCTTTTGATTTGCAAATACTCTTTGTCGGTGTCAGTATATGTGACTCTGTTTTAATTTGCAAATACTCTTTGTCGGTGTCAGTATAATGTGACTATGTTTTAGATTTGCAAATACTCTTTGTCGCTGTCAGTATAATGTGACTCTGCTTTAGATTTGCAAATACTCTTTGTCGGTGTCAGTATAATGTGACTCTGTTTTAGATTTGCAAATACTCTTTGTCGGTGTCAGTATAATGTGACTCTGTTTTAGATTTGCAAATACTCTTTGTCGGTGTCAGTATAATGTGACTATGTTTTAGATTTGCAAATACTCTTTGTCGGTGTCAGTATAATGTGACTATGTTTTAGATTTGCAAATACTCTTTGTCGCTGTCAGTATAATGTGACTCTGCTTTTAGATTTGCAAATACTCTTTGTCGCTGTCAGTATAATGTGACTCTGCTTTAGATTTGCAAATACTCTTTGTCGGTGTCAGTATAATGTGACTATGTTTTAGATTTGCAAATACTCTTTGTCGGTGTCAGTATAATGTGACTCTGTTTTAGATTTGCAAATACTCTTTGTCGGTGTCAGTATAATGTGACTCTGTTTTATTTGCAAATACTCTTTGTCGGTGTCAGTATAATGTGACTCTGTTTTAGATTTGCAAATACTCTTTGTCGGTGTCAGTATAATGTGACTCGTTTTAGATTTGCAAATACTCTTTGTCGGTGTCAGTATAATGTGACTCTGTTTTAGATTTGCAAATACTCTTTGTCGGTGTCAGTATAATGTGACTCTGTTTTAGATTTGCAAATACTCTTTGTCGGTCTCAGTGTAATGTGACTCTGTTTTAGATTTGCAAATACTCTTTGTCGGTGTCAGTATAATGTGACTCTGTTTTAGATTTGCAAATACTCTTTGTCGGTGTCAGTATAATGTGACTCTGTTTTAGATTTGCAAATACTCTTTGTCGGTGTCAGTATAATGTGACTCTGTTTTAGATTTGCAAATACTCTTTGTCGGTGTCAGTATAATGTGACTCTGTTTTAGATTTGCAAATACTCTTTGTCGGTTCAGTATAATGTGACTCTGTTTTAGATTTGCAAATACTCTTTGTCGGTGTCAGTATAATGTGACTCTGTTTTAGATTTGCAAATACTCTTTGTCGGTGTCAGTATAATGTGACTCTGTTTTAGATTTGCAAATACTCTTTGTCGGTGTCAGTATAATGTGACTCTGTTTTAGATTTGCAAATACTCTTTGTCGGTGTCAGTATAATGACTCTGTTTTAGATTTGCAAATACTCTTTGTCGGTGTCAGTATATGTGACTAGTTTTAGATTTGCAAATACTCTTTGTCGGTGTCAGTATAATGTGACTCTGTTTTAGATTTGCAAATACTCTTTGTCGGTGTCAGTGTAATGTGACTCAGTTTTAGATTTGCAAATACTCTTTGTCGGTGTCAGTAATGTGACTATGTTTTAGATTTGCAAATACTCTTTGTCGTGTCAGTATAATGTGACTATGTTTTAGATTTGCAAATACCTTTGTCTGTCAGTATAATGTGACTATGTTTTAGATTTGCAAATACTTCTTTGTCGGTGTCAGTAATGTGACTATGTTTAGATTTGCAAATACTCTTTGTCTGTCAGTATAATGTGACTATGTTTTAGATTTGCAAATACTCTTTGTCGGTGTCATATAATGTGACTCTGTTTTAGATTTGCAAATACTCTTTGTCGGTGTCAGTATAATGTGACTATGTTTAGATTTGCAAATACTCTTTGTCGCTGTCATATAATGTGACTCTGCTTTAGATTTGCAAATACTCTTTGTCGCTGTCAGTATAATGTGACTCTGTTTTAGATTTGCAAATACTCTTTGTCGGTGTCAGTATAATGTGACTCTGTTTTAGATTTGCAAATACTCTTTGTCGGTGTCAGTATAATGTGACTATGTTTTAGATTTGCAAATACTCTTTGTCGCTGTCAGTATAATGTGACTCTGCTTTAGATTTGCAAATACTCTTTGTCGGTGTCAGTGTAACGTGACTCAGTTTTAGATTTGCAAATACTCTTTGTCGGTGTCAGTGTAATGTGACTATGTTTTAGATTTGCAAAACTCTTTGTCGGTGTCTATAGTAACTATGTTTTAGATTTGCAAATACCCTTTGTCAGTGTCAGTATAATGTGACTATGTTTTAGATTTGCAAATATTCTTTGTCGGTGTCAGTATAATGTGACTATGTTTTAGATTTGCAAATACTCTTTGTTGCTGTCAGTATAATGTGACTATGTTTTAGATTTGCAAATACTCTTTGTCGGTGTCAGTATAATGTGACTCTGTTTTAGATTTGCAAATACTCTTTGTCGGTGTCAGTATAATGTGACTATGTTTTAGATTTGCAAATACTCTTTGTCGCTGTCAGTATAATGTGACTCTGCTTTAGATTTGCAAATACTCTTTGTCGCTGTCAGTATAATGTGACTCTGTTTTAGATTTGCAAATACTCTTTGTCGGTGTCAGTATAATGTGACTCTGTTTTAGATTTGCAAATACTCTTTGTCGGTGTCAGTTATGTGACTATGTTTTAGATTTGCAAATACTCTTTGTCGCTGTCAGTATAATGTGACTCTGCTTTTAGATTTGCAAATACTCTTTGTCGGTGTCAGTATAATGTGACTCTGTTTTAGATTTGCAAATACTCTTTGTCGGTGTCAGTATAATGTGACTCTGTTTTAGATTTGCAAATACTCTTTGTCGGTGTCAGTATAATGTGACTATGTTTTAGATTTGCAAATACTCTTTGTCGGTGTCAGTATAATGTGACTATGTTTTAGATTTGCAAATACTCTTCGTCGCTGTCAGTATAATGTGATTCTGCTTTAGATTTGCAAATACTCTTTGTCGGTGTCAGTATAATGTGACTCTGCTTTAGATTTGCAAATACTCTTTGTCGGTGTCAGTATAATGTGACTATGTTTTAGATTTGCAAATACTCTTTGTCGGTGTCAGTATAATGTGACTCTGCTTTAGATTTGCAAATACTCTTTGTCGGTGTCAGTATAATGTGACTCTGCTTTAGATTTGCAAATACTCTTTGTCGGTGTCAGTATAATGTGACTCTGTTTTAGATTTGCAAATACTCTTTGTCGGTGTCAGTATAATGTGACTCTGTTTTAGATTTGCAAATACTCTTTGTCGGTGTCAGTATAATGTGACTCTGTTTAGATTTGCAAATACTCTTTGTCGGTGTCAGTATAATGTGACTCTGTTTTAGATTTGCAAATACTCTTTGTCGGTCTCAGTGTAATGTGACTCTGTTTTAGATTTGCAAATACTCTTTGTCGGTGTCAGTATAATGTGACTCTGTTTTAGATTTGCAAATACTCTTGTGTGGTCAGTATAATGTGACTTTGTTTTAGATTTGCAAATACTCTTTGTCGGTGTCAGTATAATGTGACTCTGTTTTAGATTTGCAAATACTCTTTGTCGGTGTCAGTATAATGTGACTATGTTTTAGATTTGCAAATACTCTTTGTCGGTGTCAGTATAATGTGACTATGTTTTAGATTTGCAAATACTCTTTGTCGGTGTCAGTATAATGTGACTATGTTTAGATTTGCAAATACTCTTTGTCGGTGTTAGTATAATGTGACTATGTTTTAGATTTGCAAATACTCTTTGTCGGTGTCAGTATAATGTGACTATGTTTTAGATTTGCAAATACTCTTTGTTGCTGTCAGTATAATGTGACTATGTTTTAGATTTGCAAATACTCTTTGTCGGTGTCAGTATAATGTGACTATGTTTTAGATTTGCAAATACTCTTTGTCGGTGTCAGTATAATGTGACTCTGTTTTAGATTTGCAAATATTCTTTGTCGGTGTCAGTATAATGTGACTCTGTTTTAGATTTGCAAATACTCTTTGTCGGTGTCAGTATAATGTGACTCTGTTTAAATTTGCAAATACTCTTTGTCGGTGTCAGTATAATGACTATGTTTTAGATTTGCAAATACTCTTTGTCGATGTCAGTATAATGTGACTCTGCTTTAGATTTGCAAATACTCTTTGTCGGTGTCAGTATAATGTGACTCTGTTTTAGATTTGCAAATACTCTTTGTCGGTGTCAGTGTAATGTGACTATGTTTTAGATTTGTAAATACTCTTTGTCTGTGTCAGTATAATGTGACTCTGTTTAGATTTGCAAATACTCTTTGTCGGTGTCAGTTAATGTGACTCTGCTTTAGATTTGCAAATACTCTTTGTCGTGTCAGTATAATGTGACTCTGCTTTAGATTTGCAAATAATCTTTGTCGGTGTCAGTATAATGTGACTCTGCTTTAGATTTGCAAATACTCTTTGTCGGTGTCAGTATAATGTGACTCTGTTTTAGATTTGCAAATACTCTTTGTCGGTGTCAGTATAATGTGACTCTGCTTAGATTTGCAAATACTCTTTGTCGGTGTCAGTATAATGTGACTCTGTTTTAGATTTGCAAATACTCTTTGTCGGTGTCAGTATAATGTGACTCTGTTTTAGATTTGCAAATACTCTTTGTCGGTGTCAGTATAATGTGACTTGTTTTAGATTTGCAAATACTCTTTGTCGGTGTCAGTATAATGTGACTCTGTTTTAGATTTGCAAATACTCTTTGTCGGTGTCAGTGTAATGTGATTCTGTTTAGATTTCAAATACTCTTTGTCGGTGTCAGTGTAATGTGACTATGTTTTAGATTTGCAAATACTCTTTTCGGTGTCAGTATAATGTGACTATGTTTTAGATTTGCAAATACTCTTTGTCGGTGTCAGTATATATGACTAGTTTTAGATTTGCAAATACTCTTTGTCGTGTCAGTATAATGTGACTCTGTTTTAGATTTGCAAATACTCTTTGTCGGTGTCAGTATAATGTGACTCTGTTTTAGATTTGCAAATACTCTTTGTCGGTGTCAGTATAATGTGACTATGATTTAGATTTGCAAATACTCTCTGTCGGTGTCAGTATCATGTGACTATGTTTAGATTTGCAAATACTCTTTGTCGGTGTCAGTATAATGTGACTCTGTTTTAGATTTGCAAATACTTTTTGTCGGTGTCAGTATAATGTGATTCTGTTTGATTTGCAAATACTCTTTGTCGGTGTCAGTATAATGTGACTATGTGTTAGATTAGCAAATATTCTTTGTCGGTGTCAGTGTAATGTGACTCTGTTTAGATTTGCAAATACTCTTTGTCGGTGTCAGTATAATGTGACTCTGTTTTAGATTTGCAAATACTCTTTGTCGGTCAGTATAATGTGACTATGTTTTAGATTTGCAAATACTCTTTGTCGGTGTCAGTATCATGACTATGTTTTAGATTTACAAATACTCTTTGTTCGTGTCAGTATAATGTGACTCTGTTTTAGATTTGCAAATACTTTTGTCGGTGTCAGTATAATGTGACTCTGTTTTAGATTTGCAAATACTCTTTGTCGGTGTCAGTATAATGTGACTATGTTTTAGATTTGCAAATATTCTTTGTCGGTGTCAGTGTAATGTGACTATGTTTTAGATTTGCAAATACTCTTTGTCGGTGTCAGTATCATGTGACTATGTTTTAGATTTGCAAATATTCTTTGTCGTTGTCAGTATAATGTGACTCTGTTTTAGATTTGCAAATACTCTTTGTCGGTGTTATATTGTGACTCTGTTTTAGATTTGCAAATACTCTTTGTCGGTGTCAGTATAATGTGACTATGTTTTAGATTTGCAAATACTCTTTGTCGGTGTCAGTATCATGTGACTATGTTTAGATTTGCAAATACTCTTTGTCGGTGTCAGTATAATGTGACTCGTTTTAGATTTGCAAATCTTTGTCGGTGTCAGAATAATGTGATTCTGTTTAGTTTGCAAATACTCTTTGTCGGTGTCAGTATAATGTGACTCTGTTTTAGATTTGCAAATACTCCTTGTCGGTGTCAGTATAATGTATCTAGGGTAGTAATAATGGTACGCCTGTCTGCGGCGTACTGACGCGTCGAGCTAGCACCTTAAGTCGCCTGGGTGCGCACAGGTACAAGGCAGATCATACAACACATTCGCACTTCACATGCACACACGACTTGTTCATAGGTTTATCCACAGAGATTGATAAAATAGTTCTCGTCGCGAAAAGCTGAAAAATTAATGATGCGACATTCAACCAACCATTACCTAATTTTGACATAGTGTATTTTCTGCTTTCAAATGATATATTGTTGATAACAATAACAATTTACGAATCAGATTCTATCAGCTCTACCATTTAATGTCTTTGAGAAGGTCACTTGACCTTTTATCATCGGAACTTGAAGTGTTTAATGGGACTAAAGATTATATACATTATGATTTATCTCCCTTTTTATAGAAGCGAACATGAAAACAGACTGGCCCCAATTTAAATAAGGTTTTTTGTTAACTTGAATTCGGAAAATTTTGAAATTCTATTTTGAACTAGAAATTGATATTTTGACAAAAACTTCAAACAAATGATGTAAGTCTGAAATGATCTTTCAATATGACACCTAATTAGTAAAGTTATCAAATTATAAAATTTGCCGACTTTATGTTAAATGTAAAGGTTGGTTGGTTGGTTTGTGGTGAAATGTTGCTTAACGCCGTATCAGCAACTTTTCAGCTATTCGCGACGAGAACTATTTTATTTAAGAAATGACATTCTGCTCATGGTATTTCAAGGGTAATGAAAGATAGTGGGGCGCTTGCCAAATTCGATGGAGGGCGAAATGTCATTTCTTATATTTTTAATTCTTTCTTTTAATAAATATTTTGTACCTTGGCGCTATTTTCCATATTTGCTCGTGTGATATAGGGTTTTTAGCCATGCGAGATCGATGTGTCTCACATGACCACGCGACCCCTGTGTAGTATATGACGTAATATTGCGGGAAAATTAATACACATCAAGGGTCATGACCCCCATTGTCTTTTATTGGGAATTGAAATACAATTCCTTCTGTATGTTTCATCGAAGACAGGTACAGTCATATTGTAAATATTAATGTTTATGTATAATTGTAAAGTGCGTATGTGTTGTATGGAGTGCCTTGTACTAGCGCGTACTCAGGGCGACTTTAACGTGCTACTCAGAGTCACTATGCCGCAGACAAGCTTACCACTCAGCCAGTCCATTACACTTATACCAGGTGAACCAGTGAAGGCCAATGGCAAGGCAAATTCACGTCTGAGCGGTAATCGTACTCACAGCGGCCGTGAGAGACCCTGGATTTGAAGACTATCGTCTTATCCATTCGGCCACCGCGGCCTCTCTAAGTTAAGGGATGCATATGATTGTGAATCTGGTACCTGTTTAACAATCAATTCTTAACTTAAGATTTACCTTACTTAAGATTTACCTTAACTTAAGATTTACCTTAACTTAAGATTTACCTTAACTTAAGGAAACTTTAACTGAAAAATTAAAAACCTTTATAATTTTGTTCATTGTTGAGATATTAGGAAGTTTAAGGCGTCATTTTAAAGATAATATCAAGTCTTTGATGTCTGCATTTAGTTTTGACAAACATATTTATTCGTAGTTCCAAAAATAGCTCACCAAAATGTTTTCAATTAAAATTATGGAAAATCTGAATAAAAAGCTGATTATGAAACTGGAGTCGATGATGACTTTTAATACGCCCACTTACAAAGTTTCCGTGAGGACATTTTCCTGTTATGATGATTGCGTTTTACTTTAGTTTATTGTTTATATACATCACTTAGTTGTTCAATAGAAAGTGTTATTTCCTGAATAATTGCATGGTCATTGTATCCTAGAATAACATACAAGTTGCTGTTAGTAAAATATAGACCTGTTCAAAAGTTTAACACTAAGCTTATGAATTAATACAAACTCAACAGCTTATCTGCTTTATTTCAATATATATATTCTGCAACTACTTTCGGGCCAGTAGAAAGATTAATAATGAGCTTTTTAAAAGTTTTGCTGTCGAATGGACGAGATGTGGATAGCTAGCGACCAAATAGCTGCCGAAAGATAAAATACGGAGTTTATTCTTAACTTACGTTTACGATAGAAATCTTAACTTACGAAGCTTAGTAAAACTCGCTCCAGACCTGACAAAAGTATAACACTGAACGCAACAAAAAAGAATCAAAGCTCAGCTGCCGATTGGCTCAGATAAGGGAAACTAGTGACAGATATGATTTACCAGTGACAGATATGGATAATTAGTGACATATATGATTTACCAGTGACAGATATGGATAACTAGTGACAGGTATTTTAACTAGTGACAGATATGATTAACTAGTGACAGATATCAACAACTAGTGACAGATTTAAAAAACTACTGACTTATATGATTAACTAGTGACATATATGGATAGCTAGTGAGAGATATGATTAACTAGTGACAGATATGATTAACTAGTGACAGATGTGGATACCTAGTGACAGATTTGGATAACTTCTGACAGAAATGGATAACTAGTGACAGATATGATTAACTAGTGGCATTATGGATAACTAGTGACAGATATGATTAACTAGTGACATATATGATTAACTAGTGACAGATGTGGATAACTAGTGACAGATTTGAAAACTACTGACTTATATGATTTACTAGTGATGGACATAGATAACTAGTGAGAGATATGATTAACTAGTGACAGATATAGATACCTAGTGACAGGTATTTTAACTAGTGACAGATATGATTAACTAGTGACAGATATCAACAACTAGTGACAGATTTGAAAACTACTGACTTATATGATTAACTAGTGACATATATGGATAGCTAGTGAGAGATATGATTAACTAGTGACAGATATAGATACCTAGTGACAAATTTGGATAACTTCCGACAGAAATGGATAACTAGTGACAGATATGATTACCTAATGACATTTATGGATAACTAGTGACAGATATGATTAACTAGTGACAGATATGATAAACTAGTGACAAATATGAATAACTAGTGACTGATATGATTACCAGTGACAGATATGGATAACTAGTGACATATTTGATTTACCAGTGACAGATATGGATAACTAGTGACATATATGATTTACCAGTGACAGATATGATTTACTAGTGACAGATATGATTAACTACTGACAGATGTGAACAACTAGCGACAGATATGATTCATTGGTGACAGACATGGATAACTAGTGGCAGATATGGATAACTAGTGACATATTATTTACTAATGACAGATATGATTAACTAGCGACAGATATGATTAACTAGTGACAGATATGATAAACTAATGACAGATATAGATAACTAGTGACAGATATGATTAATTAGTGACATATATGATTAACTAGTGACATATATGATTTACTAGTGACAGATATGGATAACTAGCAACAGATATATTTAACTAGTGACAGATATGATTAACTAGTGACAGATATGAACAACTAGCGACAGATATGATTCACTGGTGACAGACATGGATAACTAGTGGCAGATATGGGTAACAAGTGACAGATATGATTGACTAGCGACAGATATGATTACCTAGTGACATATATGATTAACTAATGACAGATATGGATAACTAGTGACAGATATAGACAACTAGTGACAGATATGATTAACTAATAGCTGCCGAAAGATACAATACAAATGTGGATAACTAGTGACATGTATGGATAGCTAGTGCAGATATGATTGACTAGTGGCAGATGTGGATAACTAGTGACATATTTGTAAACTACTGACTTATGTGATTTACTCCTAGACAAATATAGATAACTAGTGACAGATTTGGATAACTTCTAACAGAAATAGATAACTAGTGACAGATATAGATAACTAGTGACAGATATGGATACCTAGTGACAGGTATGATTAACTAGTGACAGATATGATTTACTAGTGGCATATAAGGATCACTAGTGACATATATGATTAACTAGTGACAAATATGATTTACTAGTGACAGATATGATTAACTAGTGACAAATATGGATAACTAATGGCAGTTAGTTCAGAGTTAAACTTTTGACAAGACTACGTATCCCTTGGAAGACTTTCGATCACTATCTATCCATTACTCCACGGTCGAGTTTTGACGCATTTCGTCAGTTCAGAGTTAAACTCTCGTCAAGCCTGTACTATACTGTACTTCCTTTTGCATCAATTCTAAATCATTTCTTTTTCTGATACATTAAACACTCACGGAAATACTTATCGCCATGTATGATAGTATTTATTTCTCCAAATTCACTCTAAATTATAAAATTGTAAAATTTCTGAGAAAGAGAGTTTCACTTTATTCTTCCTAAAAGGACTTTAATATGATCACGTGTTTTGATTCACCAATGAAAAAGGAGGAGAAGAACATCTGTGCGTCACATGATTAGCAATTTTGAAGCTGATACAGATGAAATTTGTGGTAATTATTAATTTTTACAGAATTATATTAATTACGTTATAACTCCTTACAAATAATTTCTTTAGAAAACTTTTACATTTTAATAGAGAATTGCTTGGACAAATTAACAGTGCATATTTATTCATTATTCAGAGACCTAACTCAAAATTATATTTTTGTCAATGCTGTATGTTTTGGTTTACGTCTGTATATAGAAAAAATCACATTTGTGACAGAAAATATGTATTCCAGCTAAGCTTTTAGATATGAAAATCAATAAATTTTCTACCATGTCATATACCGTTGTGAAGTATGCATTTTGTCGTAATAAATGAGCACCAAGGTACATACCATCTCATTCAGAAAATAAAACGCAAAACTTTTAAAATCCTTGCGGGAATTCGTCATTGTTTACTTTTGGAACAATTTTGATATTTGGATATTGGATATGGATTAATATGTTTTTGTTTTTGATATTTGGAAACAGATTTTATAGTACAGCGTGAAATTTTACTTGTGGTGGGTGTAGCTAGCTAGACAGGAGTGCTTACAATTCCGCAGCACCCGACATCACTTCTCTACTGAAAATTCACGTGTATCAAGTTGATGTTTAAAACCTTATTACCCAGGTTACGGTCTTGTGATTTGGACATTGATGTTTGTTTTTTATATTTGTAAACAGATTATATAGTACAGCAGGTTAAAGAATTTTTTTTTTTTTCTGTTAAAAGCGTGAAAAAATTTGGCTCGTGTGCTGGAGAATATTTTCAGATATTGGGCCTTTAAACGCGGAATTTGGCTAGTGTTCAGCAAGGATTTTTTGTAATTTAAAATTCAACAAGTTATTCCTTTAAACTTTATTATTCTATCATATTTTGATGATAAAAAATTGCACTTTATATCAATAAATAAATAAATCAATTAGATGTGTATTATAAAATTCAACTGTAGATTCTTTGTCATATCGGAACTTCAGAACAAAATATCATATACAATTATAAAGATGAACAAAAAAACATAAATATTAATTAAACTTTTTATTATTTTGTACCTACTTTTAATACAGAGGTTAATACTGGATCTTTGTTATTTCATCATCATATGCCACGTGATTTCAGAACGGAACTTAATCACTTTTGTCCACTTCTCATTATCTGATGCTTAGAAATAGTGCATTTGTTTTTCAGTTTTAAATCAGTTCGTACATTGGATACAATGATTTCTGTGTAATATTGCAAGTTTTAAGACAAAATTTTTAATTTTATGCTAAATCGAAGTTTTTATAAATTAAAATTAACATTTTGACTGTTCTACTCAGTTAAACATTTAGAAACCTATTAAATTGATTATTTTACCTAGAAAATGGATTTTATATATTATATATTTATATATTATATATGTACATGTAATTGCTTTTTGTAAATTTTTTCTCAAATAACTTGATATTCTATCTTGTAAGGCCTCCAAACTAGTACTTTTTAACAAAAATTGAGAGAGGGGGAAAGAGAGAGAGAGAGAGTCTAAAATGAAAAATATAAGGGTCTCAAGGAAAGTTCACGACATTTGATCTTCTAATTGGATTTTGAAATAAAATATAATGACACACGAACAATTTTTGACTTCACCAATTTGCCACAGTTACAAGTTATATTTCAGTTTGTATGGTGGAAATATGCATATGTTTAACTTGTAGCATTTTATGTGCATAAAATCAAATTAAACATTTAAAACATGTGAATTTGTTATTTTATTGGTATAGTTTGTAAAGCTGTAAAATGGTCCAATTAGTAAATAATTTTAAGGAATCCTTTTATTAAGATTTTGAAAACATGTTATTTATTTTCTGAAACAGAATTTACTTTTACCAGTAATTAAGATCTATTGTCTTTGCCAATCCAACAACTTACACCAATTCCCACTCAGCCAATATTTTAAACCTTACCTATAGCATATAGACATTTATTAATAATAACAAATAATAATAATAATATTTTATTATAGTGTCATAAATAAAAATATCACACATTAAAAACCTTTATAATCACTCTTTGCAGTAGCATTAAAAATAATATCACAAGTTGTAGTTTCTAAAAATGTTTAAACGAAACTAAAAATTCGGAAAAAGTTTTCTTCGTTTTAAAAAGTTACATATCGATGCCTATAGATACAAAATTTTAAAATGTCGGCTAAGTGGGAATGAACCAGTCCAATATGGGCACCATTTTTAATATGGCAGACAAAATGACCGTCAAAACACATAAGATGTATTTTAAGTTTATTACTAAAAAGTGGACCAATTTTGTTTATAAATGTACATGTAATTGTCTTGTTTTCAATGGTGTCTTCACATTTACTCATGATCAACATTTGATATTTTGATATGGGAAAAGCAAACTTTTATGTTGGATAAACGACATCAAAGGAAAATGGAAACAATAGGTGCGCTTTTAGAAGATTAAATATGCCTGGCTTCAGTTTTACAAGAATTCTTTAACTAAGATTTTCCATAACTTAAATATGTCAAATTAAATACGTGTGTTAATGATTATGGTAAATTTAAAATTATGTTAATATGATTAACTAGTGACAGATATGATTAACTAGTGATATATATGGATAACTAGCAACATATATGATTAACTAGTGACAGATATGATTAACTAGTTACAAATATGAATAACTAGTGACAGATATGATTAACTAGTAACAAATATGAATAACTAGTGACAGATATGATTAACTAGTAACAAATATGAATAACTAGTGACAGATATGATTAATTAGTAACAAATATGAATAACTAGTGACATGTATTGATAACTAGTGACCGATATGATTAACTAGTGGCAGGTGTGGATAACTAGTGACATGTATGGATAGCTAGTGATAGATATGGATAACTAGTGACACGTATGATTTACCAGTGACAGATATGGATAACTAATGACACATATTATTTACCAGTGACAGATATGAATAACTAGTGAGAGATATGGATAACTAGTGACATATATGATTTACCAGTGACCGATATGGATAACTAGTGACACATATGATTTACCAGTGACAGATATGGATAACTAGTGACAGATATGATTTACCAGTGACAGAAATGGATAACTTGTGACAGATATGGATAACTAGCGACATATATGGATAACTAGTGACATATATGATTTACTAATGACAGATATGATTAACTTGGACAGATATGATTAACTAGTGACAGATATGACAACTAGCGACAGATATGATTCACTGGTTACAGACATGGATAACTAGTGGCTAATATGGATAACTAGTGACATATTATTTACTAATGACAGATATGATTAACTAGCGACAGATATGATTTACTAGTGACAGACATGGATAACTAGTGGCAGATATGGATAACTAGTGACATATTATTTACTAATAACAAATATGACAACTAGCGACAGATATGATTCACTGGTGACAGACATGGATAACTAGTGGCAGATATGGATAACTAGTGACATATTATTTACTAATGACAGATATGATTAACTAGCGACAGATATGATTTACTAGTGACAGACATGGATAACTAGTGGCAGATATGGATAACTAGTGACATATTATTTACTAATAACAGATATGACAACTAGCGACAGATATGATTCACTGGTGACAGACATGGATAACTAGTGGCAGATATGGATAACTAGTGACATATTATTTACTAATGACAGATATGATTAACTAGCGACAGATATGATTAACTAGTGACAGATATGATTAACTAATGACAGATATAGATTACTAGTGACAGATATGATTAACTAGTGACACATATGATTAACTAGCGACAGATATGATTAACTAATGACAGATACATGTATAGATAACTAGTGACAGATATGACAACTAGTGACAAATATGACTAACTAGTGACATATATGATTTACTAGTGATATATATGGATAACTAGCAACATATATGGATAACTAGTGACAGATAAGGATGACTAGTGGCAGATATGATTTACAAGTGACATATATGGATAACTAGCAACAGATATGGATAACTAGTGACAGATAAGGATGACTAGTGACAGATAAGGATGACTAGTGACAGATATGATAAACAAGTGACATATATGGATAACTAGCAACATATATGGATAACTAGTGAAAGATAAGGATGACTAGTGACAGATATGGTTACTAGTATGAGTTACAAGTGACATATATGGATAAGTAGCAACAGATAAGGATGACTAGTAACAGATATGATTTACAAGTGACATATATGGATACTAGCAACAGATATGGATAACTAGTGACAGATAAGGATGACTAGTGACAGATATGATTTACAAGTGACATATATGGATAACTAGTGACAGATAAGGATGACTAGTGGCAGATATAATTTACAAGTGACATATATGGATAACTAGCAACAGATATGGATAACTAGCAACAGATATGGATAACT
This sequence comes from Anadara kagoshimensis, assembly GCA_021292105.1. Taxonomy (NCBI): domain Eukaryota; kingdom Metazoa; phylum Mollusca; class Bivalvia; order Arcoida; family Arcidae; genus Anadara; species Anadara kagoshimensis. The sequence continues at coordinate 47,062,382 of CM037874.1, forward strand.
AGTGACAGATAAGGATGACTAGTGACAGATATGATAAACAAGTGACATATATGGATAACTAGCAACAGATATGGATAATTGTGACAGATAAGGATGACTAGTGACAGATATGATTTACAAGTGACATATATGGATAACTAGCAACAGATATGGATAACTAGTGACAGATAAGGATGACTAGTGACAGATATGATATAAGTGACATATATGGATAACTAGCAACAGATATGGATAACTAGCAACAGATATGGATAACTAGTGGCAAATTTGAAAACTACTGACTTTTATGATTTACTAGTGACAAATATAGATAACTAGTGAGAGATATAGATAACTATGGACAAATATAGATAACTAGTGACAGTTATAGATAACTAGTGAGAGAGATGATTAAATAGTGACAGATATGGATACCTAGTGACAGATTTGGATAACTTCTGACAGAAATGGATAACTAGTGACAGATATGATTAACTAGTGACATATATGATTAACTAGTGACAGATATGGATAACTAGTGATATATATGATTAACTAGTGACAGATATGATTAACTAGTAACAAATATGAATAACCAGTAACATGCATGGATAGCTAGTGGGCGATATGATTAACCTAGTGGAAGATTTGGATAACTAGTGACAAATTTGAAAACTGCTGACTTATATGATTTACTAGTGAGAGATATAGATAACTAGTGAGAGATATGAATAACTAGTGACAGATATGATTAACTAGTGGCATTTATGGATCACTAGTGACAGATATGATTAGCTAGTGACAGATATGATTTACTAGTGACAGATATGATTAACTAGTGACAGATATGGATAACTAATGACAGTCAGTTCAGAGTTAAACTTTCGACAAGACTACGTATCTCTTGACAGGCATTCGATCACTAACTACCTATAACTTGACAGTCGAGTTTTGATTCATTTCGTCAGTTCAGTGTTAAACTTTCGACAAGACTACGTATCTCTTGACAGGCATTCGATCACTAACTACCTATAACTTGACAGTCGAGTTTTGACTCATTTCGTCAGTTCAGTGTTAAACTTTCGACAAGACTACGTATCTCTTGACAGGCATTCGATCACTAACTACCTATAACTTGACAGTCGAGTTTTGATTCATTTCGTCAGTTCAGTGTTAACTTTCGACAAGACTACGTATCTCTTGACAGGCATTCGATCACTAACTACCTATAACTTGACAGTCGAGTTTTGACTCATTTCGTCAGTTCAGTGTTAAACTTTCAACAAGCCTGTACTATGCTGTACTTCCTTTTGCATCAATTCTAAATCAGTTCTTTGTCTGATACATTCAACACTCACGGAAATACTTATCGGCGTGTATAATAGTATTTATTTCTCCAAATTCACTCTGAATTATAAAATTGTAAAATTTCTGAGAAAGAGAGTTTCACTTTATTCTTCCTAAAAGGACTTTAATATGATCACGTGTTTTGATTCACCAATGAAAAAGGAGGATAAGAACATCTGTGCGTCACATGATTAGCAATTTTGAAGCTGATACAGATGAAATTTGTGGTAATTATTATTTTTACAGAATTATATTAATTACTTTATAACTCCTTACAAATAATTTCTTTAAAAAACTTTTACATTTTAATAGAGAATTGCTTGGACAAATTAACAGTGCATATTTATTTTTATTCAGAGACCTTACTCAAAATTATATTTTTGTCAATGCTGTATGTTTTGGTTTACGTCTGTATATAGAAAAAATCACATTTGTGACAGAAAATATGTATTCCAGCTAAGCTTTTAGATATGAAAATCAATAAATTTTCTACCATGTCATATACCGTTGTGAAGTATGCATTTTGTCGTAATAAATGAGCACCAAGGTACATACCATCTCATTCAGAAAATAAAACGCAAAACTTTTTAAAATCCTTGCGGGGATCTACACTATGCATTGGAGTCATACAGACGACAGGAAGTATAAAACTGCGCATGTACAACGATTTCATTTTTTCACACCGGTAAGATCGTCTGACTAAAGGGAGACTACCCAAAGGAAAACAGTAGCTGTAAACAACCAAATTGTAGGAGTTGTTTCCCCTTGTTAAGCGATCGTACCCACGATGAATCCAGGATAAACTTGAAATTGCCCGGATGATTGCAACTTCCGTTCGTCTGTTCCAAAAGTAAACAATGACAAATTCCCGCAAGGATTTTAAAAAGTTTTGCGTTTGATTTTCTGAATGAGATGGTATGTACATTGGTGCTCATTTATGACAAAATGCATACTTCACAACGGTATATGACATGGTAGAAAATTTATTGATTTTCATATCTAAAAGCTTGAAAAACATGTGCTCTGCCGGACATGAATTAAACAGTAGTATGTCGGTTAGACGATTTTTTTCGTTTTGCCCTTCCATGCCTATGTATGATAAATACTGAAAATTTCCCTGGAATTTACTGATCTATTCAAAATTTTGATTTTACATGGCAGATGACAGCTACATAGGAGCTCGATTTGCTTACCATTCCGGAGCACTCGGTCTCACTTCAATAATGAAAGTTCACTTTTATAAAGTTCGAGTTTTTAATTTAATTACTCAGTTTTTAATTTGTTTTTGGGATTGTGATTTGGGCATGATTAATATGTTTTGTTTTTGATATTAGGAAACAGATTTTATAGTACAGCGTGAAATTTTACTTGTGATGGGTGTAGCTAGCTAGACAGGTGCTTACAATTCCGCAGCACCCGACCTCACTTCCCTACTGAAAATTCACGTGTATAAAGTTTATGTTTAAAACCTTATTACCCAGTTTACAGTCTTGTGATTTGGACATGATGTTTGTTTTTTATATTTGTAAACAGATCATATAGTACAGCAGGTTAATGATTTTTTTTTTTTGATTTTTTTTTTTTTTTTTTTTTTAAAAGCGTGAAAAAATTTGCTCGTGTGCTGGAGAATATTTTCAGATATTGGGCCTTTAAACGCGAAATTTGGCTAGTGTGCTGGAGTTGGGCCATCAAAAGGATTTTTTTGTAATTTAAATGTCAACAAGTTATTCCTTTAAACTTTATTATTCTATCATATTTTGATGATTAAAATTTGCACTTTATATATGAATAAATAAATAAATAAATGAATTAGATCTGTATTATAAAATTCAACTATAGATTCTTTGTCATATCGGAACTTCAGAACAAAATATCATATACAATTATAAAGATGAACAAAAAACATAAATATTAGTTAAACTTTTTATTATTTTGTACCTAGTTTTAATACAGAGGTTAATACTGGATCTTTGTTATTTCATTATCATATGCCACGTGATTCCAGAACGGAACTTAATCACTTTTGTCCACTTCTCATTATCTGATGCTTAGAAATAGTGCATTTGTTTTTCAGTTTTAAATCAGTTCGTACATTGGATACAATGATTTCTGTGTAATATTGCAAGTTTTAAGACAAAATTTTTAATTTTATGCTAAATCAATGTTTTTATAAATTAAAATTAACATTTTGACTGTTCTACTCAGTTAATCATCTAGAAACCTATTAAATTGATTATTTTACCTAGAAAAAGGGTTATATGTATTATATATTTATATATTATATATGTACATGTAATTGCTTTTGTGATTTTTTTCTCAAATAACTTGATATTCTATCTTGTAATGCCTCCAAACTAGTACTTTTTAACAAAAATTGAGAGAGGGGGAAAGAGAGAGAGAGAGTCTAAAATGAAAAATATAAGGGTCTCAAGAAAGTTCACGACATTTGATTAAATCTTCTAATTGGATTTTGAAATAAAATTTAATGACACACAAACAATTTTTGACTTCACCAATTTGCCACAGTTACAAGTTCTATTGCAATTTGTATGGTGGAAATATGCATATGTTTAACTTGTAGCATTTTATGTGCATAAAATCAAATTAAACATTAAAACATGTGAATTTGTTATTTTATTGGTATAGTTTGTAAAGCTGAAAAATAGTCCAATTAGTAAATAATTTTAAGGAATCATTTTATTAAGATTTTGAAAACATGCTATTTATTTTCTGAAACAGACTTTACTTTTACCAGTAATTAAGACTATTGTCTTTGCCAATCCAACAACTAACACCAATTCCCACTCAGCCAATATTTTAAACCTTATCTATAGCAGCGACATTTATTAATAATAATAAATAATAATAATAATATTTTATCATAGTGTCATAAATAAAAATATCACACATTAAAAACCTTTATAATCACACTTTGCAGTAGCATTAAAAATAATATCACAAGTTGTAGTTTCTAAAAATGTTTAAACGAAACTGTAAATATTCGGAAAAGTTTTTTCGTTTTAAAAAGTTACATATCGATGCCTATAGATACAAAATTTTAAAATGTCGGCTAAGTGGGAATGAACCAATCCAATATGGGCACCATTTTTAATATGGCAGACAAAATGACCGTCAGAACACATACGATGTATTTTAAGTTTATTATGATAAAAGTGGACCAATTTTGTTTATAAATGTACATGTAATTGTTTTGTTTCAATGGTGTCTTCACATTTACTCATGATCAACATTTGATATTTTGATATGGGAAAAGTAAACTTTTATGTTGGATAAACGACATCAAAGGAAAATGGAAACAATAGGTGCGCTTTTAGAAGATTAAATAAATCTGACTTCAGTTTTACAAGAATTCTTCAACTTAGATTTTCCTTAACTTAAATATGGCAAATTTGATACGTGTGATAATGATTATGGTAAATTTTTAATTAGCCTGGAATTTATTGTATGACTTTGAAGATCACATAAAAGGACTTTAGTTTTGTCAAATATGTTTATTCTAAGTTCCAAAGATTGCCAAATTCGTTAAATTAAAATCTTAGTTAAGGAATGATTTTGAAACCGGGGCCTGGTAAAATGAAAGCTAAAGCTTTAATTTGAATTCTCAAAAACTACTGCTTGTTTTTTTTTTCAATTTTAAAATTTCATCAGATTAAAAATGCAAATGCTTATTTTGGAAAAAATATAAAAATTATAATGGAAAAAAATTCAAAAACAATTTTAATTTGAAAATTAAATCCAAACTATGTTCCATTTCAGAACAAAACATTCAATATAGAAAATATCTACAATTTTGGAAAGATATGCCAAGAATATAACCGTATTTAAAAAATCCAATTTCAAATATCTTAGATATGTTCCATTTTGGAAAAAAGTATTCCAAGAACATAACCTTGATTAATTATTAGAATTTTTCCATTAAATTAAAGCACCAAATAGAAGTCACGTTTCTAAAATTAATTTCATTTTTATAACCACTTTCAAATAATTCTATAAAAAAAACTCTACACATGACATGCAAATGGTTAAGCAATATTATCAATTTCTTATATAATCAATTCAACATCTATGATGGACAATTTATGAAAGAATAAATTAATGAATTAATTCGAGATTAAATTCATACTTATTTGTCAAAATATAACATTATCAAATTCTAATTAGGTAAGAAATATTTTTTAATTACTAAAAACTGACATATTTATTTCTTATTTAACTGTTTTTTTAATTTAACATATTTATTTTATAACTATGGTTATTTTAAAATTCAGTAAAAACTATAACATATTTAATCCATACTTTTAATTAAAGGGCATTTTATTCTGGTAGGGAAAACTAACTGATCACACAACAGGTAAAATATCTTAAATCAATGGTGTTTAAATTCAATGTTGGATAAGTGTGAATAGTTATTTTTCAATTGTTTGTTTAACGTGAATAAACCGTTTTCAATCCCCTTTTTGCTTTAGATATATTCCCTGATAATATTCATATTTTTTATTTAACCATAAGTAACAACTCATAGGCAAACATAAAATTTGAAAAGTATGAACAATAAATAAACAATAATAATAATATTCCCATGGGAGGATTACAAAAAAATTACGTTATACATTGTTAAGTGTTGTCCAATGAAGATACATATGAAAGTATATAATATAATTAAGTGACATAAGATTTTCTTAGGAACTCTGCTTCCAATAAATACTTAGCTAAATTTCTTAATTGTTTTGAATTTAAAAAAATAAAAAGTGAACTAGCTTGAAAACAGATGAACGAACCCAGTTATTTTGTTTTATATATTGTTTACGAATGCTTAAATAGTAAGGACAAATTAAAACAAAGTTAAAAAAACATTATATATAAGATTGGTGCCAAAGTAAACCTACTAAACATTTAAACTTGTACAGGAACATTGTGGTCGGTATTTGTTCTTAATGCCATGTTATAATGAAAAAGATATAAATATTCTCTTGTTGCTCATCTTCCAAAGTTATTTTCGAATTTTGTTCACGAATAGTATCAAAAAGTGGAATCAATTAAATAAATATTCACTTTTCGCTCCTCTTCTGGTGCAATGTTTTATTTTTTTAAATAATGATTTTAAAAAGTGGAATCAATTAAATAAATATCACTTTTCGCTCCTCTTCTGGTGCAATGTTTTATTTTTTTTTAGAAATGATTTTAAAAAGTGGAATCAATTAAATAAATATTCACTTTTCGCTCCTCTGATACAATTTTATTTATTTTTTTAAATAAATAATTTTAAAAAGGGGAATCAATTAAATAAATATTCACTTCTCGTTCATCTTGCAATGTCATTTTTTTCACAAATAATTTCAAAAGGGGGGTAATTAAATACATTTTCTTGCTCATCTTGCAAAACCATTTTAGAATTTTTTCACAAATAATTTCAAAAATGGGAATCAATTAAATAAATATTGACTTTTCGCTCCTCTTTCAATGTATTTTTTTTACTTTCATTCACTAATAATTTAAAAAGGGGTATATATCAAATAAATATTAATCTTAATATTAGTTTTACTCCTCTTCCAATGCCATTTTCTTTCATTTTTTCATTAATAATTTCAAAAAGGGAACCGGTTGAATAAATTTTCACTTCTCGCTCATCTTCCAATGTCATATTTCATTTTTATAAATAATTTTTAAAAAAATGTTCATTTCTCAATCATCTTCCATTAATATTTTTTCACAAATAATTTCAAAAAGGGGGTAATTAAATAAATTTTCTCCCTCATCTTGCAAAACCGTTTTAGAATTTTTTATAAAAAAGTTTTATGACCGTCATCACAGTATTGTTGATAAGTTTGATGTCTCTGGATATATTTAACGTCTCATAGTTCCATGTTCCTTTCACACAATTTTGATTAAACACGTGGTGGGTGTAGACAGGAGGTGCTACCCTTCCGGATAACCTGGCCTCACTTTCCTGGTGGAAGTTCACGTGTCTAACCTAACTTGTCAGTTCCAAGGTTTTTATTTTGCTTCTGGATTATGATTCAGACATGGATTAGTATGTTTGTTTTTGATTCACAAATAATTTGAAAAAGGGAATCAAATAAATAAATATTAACTTTTCGCTATTCTTCCAACGCCATTTTTCATAAATAATTTCAACAATCAGAATTAAATAATTTTTTCTCTTCTCGCTCATCTTCTAATGTCATTTTTTTTATAAATAATTTTTAAAAAGGAGAAAATGTTCACTTTTTGCTCCTCGCCCAATGTCATGCAATTTTAGTTTTTTTTCATAAACAATTAAAAAACCAATAATTTCAAAAAGGAGAATTAATTGAATAAATATTCACTTCTCGCGCAATTTCCAACGTTCCGCCGGCTCATTTTTTTCTCTTCGCTTCTTCACTTTCAAATCCAAGATGGGAAGGAGCCAAGAAGCAATAAGGCAAAAGATGTTGATAATAATAAATGTTATTTACAAGAGCTTTACCGGATATTGTAAACTTTTTAGAATTTGAAGTTACACGAACCTTTATCGCCTTTACAGACTTGATGAAGAAAAGTTGCGACTATTTTGTTGATTACACTAAAATCTGAATTGTTTGAATCCATTTTAAAGTGTCATATAATAAAACAATTACTTTCTTTTGATATCGGTATATATGGAATTGTACGGATCTGATCAAATAATATTTACCTCGGACTGACGGCCTCGATTATATGTTTACTTTGATCAGTCAGTATAATGCCATATTTACCTCATCACAAGATAATAATTGTATAATATTCACCTCTCGCTCAATTTTTTCAACGTTTTGACATCTAAGCCTTTATCAAGGACCGACTTCAATGCACATTTAAAGTCTCATAAAAAACAAAAAAATCCTATTTGCAAGGAAAACCTGCGATGCAATAACCATAAAATCATAAAGGACTGCATTGTGTTTAGAATGCTACTATAATGTTTATCGAATCTTGATGAAGACTTGAGAGAAGTGAATATTTGATTCCTATAGTGTTTAGTTAAGACCAAATTTGTATTGTCGCTTCCTCGCAGATTATGCAATTACACGTACTTCGCCGTAGTTTATCGCCTTATAAACGACACAAAACACTATTTCAATTCTTATATTTATAATTTTAACAAAACATCACATACATTAATTTCATAAAACCTGGTGCTTTCATGTTGCAACGGACATTGTTGATGTTGAAATTTCAATGTTTTTCGACGGCCTTACATGTGCTTTTTCGGCGCCTGTATGTGTTCAAACAAATAAAATGATTCTAAAAATTAGAGTTCTATAGCTTCTCGGTTTTTTAAATTAACCTGTGAAAAAATATTTTACCCCTGAGCCGATATCTCTGCTAGTGGCTGGTGCCCCGAGGATATCACAAATTCAGTAGGCAGTAATTTTTTATTATTGTCAGAAATATACTATAATTGTCTAAATTTCTAAATTTGAAATTTCTCAAAAACTAAGGTATACTCCCTCATGCAAAGTATTTCCTTAGCTTAATTTGGTAAAATATATTTTGGTCTTTTGGGTAGCTTTTCAACATCTTCTAAATAATTTTGGTTTCATAATTTTGGTCCAAGCACTACTGATGAGGAATTGTATTCCGAAACGGCCGTCTAGTGCTGTTAAATTAAAACTGGTATAATATGTAATTACCATAAAACAACGTGTTCTTGCGATATAAACATAATCGTGATCTGTGGACTCGTCTCTTTTTGTACAAATAGAAAGGTCAAAATCCGTCTTTATTTTCTCTGATGTATTCCTACGCTACTTGTTGTTGACAATTTTGTACTGGCGTTACTGGCAAATATCGACGAAACTGCTACAATGTTTACATAGAACACATCAGTTGCAGTTGGAAATATAAATCGTAAAGGAGTGTATTGTATTTATAATATTACTTTAAAGGTTTATTTGTTCTTGATAAAAGCTTAGCTATCGGAACATTAGATGACTTGAGAGAAGTAAATATTTTATTCTATGGCGTTCTGATAGGGCATAAATTTGTATTATTGCTTCTTCGCCCTTTGACTCGAGACGCGAAGGAGCGAAAACACCATGGATAGCAAAGGAGCGAATCTGCGATGGTAAAGGAACGAAGGTAATATCGCTACTTCACCATCGTATCTTCGTTCTTTGGCTTCGTCTCTTCGCCCCTCGCGTTCAGGTCGAATGAGCGAATGAACGATGATGCAAATTTGGCCTTTACAGAACACCATAGATCCCTTTTGAAATCATTTTTTTAAAATAACACAAATCATTTTTAAAGAAATAACAGAAAAGTGTTAACAACTACCGAAATGATATAAGTGACAACAAATGAGACTTAACATTATGTTTCACATTGCAATTTCTTATATTTTTCAGGGCTGAATGATTACTACACAAAGGTGCCTGTAGAATAGTGCCAAATACTTAAGAAAACAACTTCATTGAAAAATATACCGGTAAGTTTTTAACTTTTTTTTTATTTTAACACGTAGGATTTAAACTGGAAAGCCGGTTCAATTATGTTATAAGGCTGTTTGTCTATCTGTCCTTCCATTCGTATGTCCATTCGATTGTTCGTCCGTCTGTCTGTTAAAATTCAGATCTAGTCCTACAGTTTCACACGCATGATTTTAACGGAAAACCTGGTCCAATTATTTCATCAGTCTGTTTGTCTATCTGTCCTTTAATTCGTATGTCCATTCGATCGTTCGTCCATCTGTCTGTTAAAGTTCAGACATAGTCCTACAGATTCCCACGCAAGATTTTAACGGAAAACCTGGTCCAATTATGTTATCAGGCTGTTCGTCTATCTGTCCTATCATTCGTATGCCCATTCGATTGTTCGTCTGTCTGTCTGTTAACCTTCAGAACTAGTAACTAGTCCTACAGTTTTGAATGGAATTTAATGAAATTTGAAAGAGTTGTCTCTGTCACTCGCAAATTTGCTGAATTTTATGATTTCAGGCTACAAACAATACCTTTTGGCTAATATTTTTATCCCAAAAAATTATCAATTTCATTGTAAGACAGCTGAATATCATCAATGCTTTTTTACACAATTGCGAAAAAGTAAAATAAGTGTTGTAACTGTTACATCTGATCCTCAAGGTGTTAAAATCTATACAGAAGGGGCGAGTTGTTCGAAGCGTGATCATTTTAATCAATTGCACTGCTCTATGATGTTGACTATCTTAATATCTTTTCATTCTTAAAAATTTATTCGTTATACAAGGTGTAAACTATTTTCCCCAACACGTGTATTTTTGCACTATTTTCATAAAAACATGCATTAAATATTTTAAATTTCTTAAATTATCAATTCTTGCTGTATTTTTATTTATAAATCTTCATGCTTGTGTAGGTAATTTCATAATTATACCTCTTTCACGCTTTTCAACCAAATGTTTAACACTTGAATTTTCCTACTTAGATGACCCTTAATCAATTGATTGGTCAAAATAAGAATGATACATAATCTGTAGGTGAATAGAGTTCCAACAATTTAAATATGGCTATATACATCTATATATTTGATGATTGCATTATGGTTTTATTGATATTTTAAATCTTTAATAATCATTGATTAAGATAGGTCCAGATTAGAATACATGTAATTATAATATTGTCTCTTAACAATCCTAAATTTGGAGACTATGTGAATGTCATCTATCCTAGCGAGCTTAAAATTAAAGACACGACTGATTCCTCAAGTTCTGCTTCATATTTAGACTTATACCTGAATAATGACGCCCATGAAAGGCTACTTTTGAAACTTTATGACAAACGTGATGGCTTCAATTTTTCTATTGTCAACTTTCCTTTTCTATGCAGTAATATACCTGTTTCTCCTGTTATGGTTATTTGTTTCCTAATTAATACGCTATGGTAAGCTTGTTCCCACTACGGGACTTTGTACAACGAAGCAGACTGCTTGCAAATAAATTGTTGACTCAGGGATATTGCAAGCCTAGCTTATCAAAGCCCTAAAAAGTTTTATGGCCGTCTCACAGTTTTGTTTATAAGTTTGATGTCTCTGTGTCCAGGATTGCCCTTGATATATTTGACGTCCATAGTTTCATGTTCCTTTCACACAATTTTTGATTACACACGTGATGGGTGTATTAGTTAACAGGAGGTGCTTACCCTTCCGGAGCACCCTGTCTTATTTCCTTGGTGGAAGTTCACGTGTCTAACCTTACTTGTCAGTTCCAAAGTTTTTACTTTGCTTCTGGATTGTGATTCGTACATGATTAGTATGTTTGTTTTTTATTTTGATACAATAATTGCCTTTTAGGTATGTGGACACTTAGAATTGTCACCCTTCAGAACGGATGTCTCCCGCGGCCAGCTCCCGAGCTTTATGGTCCTTCTGAAGGATGACAATGCTTGACGTCAATAACATAGAGGATTATTATTATTTTATTATGCTAAAACAGGACTTAACATGTTAAATAACGCAAACAAACTTTAAATTTTGAATTCAATGCTGACAGTTTATACGTTTGACCATTTTTTACGAACATCAGCATAGAAATTCCGCAGTAACTGTGCAAGAGCTTCTTTGGAGTAAGCATCTAGGTTTTCCTCTCTTTCCATTTCCATCAATACATTCGCATATTTTAACTGAAACTTGGTGACCTTTTTGTGTTTTCTGCATCTTTGTAATGGATAGTTAGTAGTCTCAAGTCAGCCTCCGACGAATCGCCATTGTAATTGTTTACAAAGCGACAACACAGTCTTGTTGTACAAGTTATCTCCCTTGTACCTGGTTATCACCGGGTGATAATAGTATTATCACATGTCTATGCTGTGATTGGAAAAGTTGTCACACGCTGATAGCAGTTGTTACATGTCGTGATTTGAAAACATCCAGTGACATAACTTTTAATTAATATAATTTTTTGTTATAATGTGAAAAAAAAACTTGTAGAAAGAAATGCGTTTACAAACAGTAAACCTACAACAGACAGCAATGTACGTTTATCAAAGAAATCCAAGAATGGATCATTACTCTCTCTCTCTCTCTCTCTCTCTCTCTCTCTCTCTCTCTCTCTCTCTCTCTCTCTCTCTCTCTCAAAACAAGAGAGTTGTGGGTTCGAACCACGGTCGGAATCTGGCTAGCAGGGACTGTTTTTTCGCCAAGCAGTCGGCATTTAGAAATGAATGCCATTGAGTCCTTTCTTTGATCAATGCTACATGTCATGGCAGGTGCGGCACATAAAAACAACCTCCCTAAACATTGTCTTAAGTAAGCACACTGCAAAGGTAAAATATCTGTCGCTTCATATATAGCTGCGATCGCATCGATATAAGTGAACTGTTTTTGTCTTGATCGTAAAACCCCATTCAATGAATCAACCAACCTTAAAAAAATACCCCCCTCTTGTCTCAAATATCGCCCACGGGATAAAATCTTATAATTGATCTCGTGGTCTTCCCATTGACCTTCAAACCTAATTTGGTACAGTGGAACCTCTATATATGGGCCACCTCCTTTCAAAGCCATTAAACTTTACTACGATTGCCAATATTCACAATATAAGGACCACCAACTCATAAAGGCTACTATATTCTCGTTTATTATGAAGCCTTTATGGACAAGCTTGACTATATTTTACAGTTGAGCTGACCAAAATCCATAGGTGTGGAAGTTATGAAGTGTATCTTTTTATACACTTATATAAAGTTGAAGGTATGAAAAAATTCACCCTGTCTGTCTGGTCTTTAATCCAAAAATTGCGTCCCCACTCTATAATTTCCATATTCAGTTGTGGATTTTGATCAATCTTTCAAAAGGCAAACCAACATGAGACGATGTGTTGGATATTTTAGTATATAGGTCAACAGTCAATGGTGAAAAGGTCAAATCTTAGAAATAACATCTGGACAATGTTGGGGACAAGGGTATATGTCCCTCAAGAGACTGTTCAAGTTGTAATTTGTTATGTTGTTTTATTTATCGACATTTATTAATGTTTAATATCCACCACACAAAGCTTTAGGTCAACAAAACAGTCCAACTAGTAAAGGTTCAGGATTGATGATATTCTATAAAACCAATATAGTGTGATCCTGTTGAATCATATAAAAATTAACAATATTGATCTGTCCATTTGACCTTTTATTAAAATATTGATAGTGGACGACCACATTTTTGTATAGAGATCACATGTGTTTATTTTGTCTACATAATGAGACCACCAATATATATGGTATATCCACTGCGATCAAACACTACCTATTATCAAGTTGGACCTTCTATATATGTATTCCTAATGAAAAGTCAAGCGGACAGGTCAATGTTACTTGCATAGACAAAACATTGACTTGTCCGCTTGACCTTTCATAAGAAATATTCATATTGAAGGGCCTGCTTGATACATGGTTAGTGTTATGATTCTCACTTGATATAAACAATGCAATATATATTATTTATAATATAAACACATGGTTCCCTATGCAATAACGTCCTTTTTTAGAATTAAAGGTCAAGCAGAAAGGTCAAAGTATTTAACTATACGATTTAATGCAGTTTAAACAAAACAAAACAACAACTAATAAAATTTATTTTTGATTTATAAAGAAAGTCAAACTAAGATAAAGACCATAAATAAGTGTTTTGCGATTTGATAAATAAATAACCTGTTTTTATTGTAACCAAACATGATAAATCGAAAACAATAAAATAAATAATTCGCTATTTCAGCTTAACGCATCTAGGGGCCGAGATGAGCTGCCACTTTGGCGCTAATTCTTTAGTAAGTGTAAAACATTCGGAGGAGTTCCAACTCTAACCAAAAATGTCATCTCTTATACTATCTTGCGACTGAATTTTAATAGTAGTTCATCATATTTGATACAATGTTTACTTCCTAGCTGTAGTCGATTTCTAAATAGTCACGTGATGATTCAATAAAACTTAGTTTCGGGTTGCCACAGATGTTTGGCATGAAGAATGACCCTGTATACTGGACCGCTTACTAATCGCCTGTTTACCAAATCGTAGGTGTAGAACCTGTAAAAGTAATAAACAAATTAGTGTTTGAGCCCACGACTTCCTATATACAGATCAAGCACTCTACCAACGAACTTACAGTAGTGATAAAAGATTGATTGGTTGGTTGGTTGAATATTGCTTAACGTCGCATCAGCAATTTTTCAGCTATTCGCGACGAGAACTATTTAATAAATCTCTTTGGATTAATCAATGAACATTTTGTGTATGCATGTGAAGTGCGAGTGTGTTGTATGGTCTGGCTTGTACTAGCGCGCACTCAAGGCGACTTTACCGTGCTAACTCACAGAGTCAGTACGTCACAGACAAGCGTACCACTCCCCAGGCCATTATACTGATACCAGGTGAATCAGTAAAGGCCAACAGTAAGGAAATTCACTTTCCCAAGTGTGGTCCGATCGGGACTCGAACTCACAGCGGTGAGAGACCCTGATTTGAAGACTGACGTCTTATCCATTAGCCGCGCCCTCAATAAAAAAGATTGAGGAAAAACGATACCGGTGATATTGGTCAAAAGGGACAAGGCCCAGTTTTGTAATGACGAGCGACTAACGCCAATGCTTCATAATAATTTGAATCTCGTTGCGACTGCGACTTTCCATCTTTTATGCTCACGAAAGGAAAGAAGCAAATTCATTGAATCTTATCCCCCATCATAGGCAGTTTTTATTAGCACTTATGACCAAGGGGCCATAACTCCAAGTTAAATGACCTAACTAACTTGGTTAATCATATGCGCATCTCCTATCTATAATGATGTTTTGTAGCCAATTTTGGAGAATTACTTCGGAAAAAAATTGAACGCAAGGAAGAAGTTCGAATTTAATATATTATATATTGGATAATATAATATATATATATATATAATTCTCCCTTTTTTGAAAGGAGAGCTATAAGAATACTATAAATATAAAAAAATTATAATTTATGTTTTCATTCCTGGTTATAAAAACACCATTGCTACTTATTTCTATGAAATTATTTCAAAAAGTAACTCATTTTTAAAAAAAAAAACACTATGAAAAATGACTTCAAAACATAAAAAAGTAACCTATTTTGATAAATTTGGTGAAAATATAATTTTAAAAAAACCTAAAGCTATTTTAGCAATCTGTGATAATAACACTAAAATGACTATTTTTGCAATATATATTACTTTGGCACTTTTAATTACAAATTTGTTGAGACCTAGATATTAATTATAATGGTTTGTAAGCTAATAATATAACATAAATTATTAAAATTAAACTAATATTACGGAGGTTGTGCACTATAGTCCATTTTGGCCCCAGAATATAATGATTTTTTTGTGAATTTAGTCCAAGATTTTGTCTTTATAAAATCATAAAAAATTAAGTGTTCCCGTATACGGCACATTTATGGACCACGAGTGCGCTCATAGTTTAATTTGAAGAAATATACAAGAAAAAGTCAATGTTTCGAAAATTGGACAAAACACCGTGTACTTTAGTGATATATGACGACAGTTTAAAAAGGTTCATTCCCGATTCACCCACTTTTAATTACCTGTAGAATTATAATCCCTTAGATATACAATTAAAACAATAGGATTAAGAATATAGTCTGTTTTAAAATAGGGTACCAACTTTGTGAACTCAACTCCATCTAGTTTTCAACCAAAAACCTTAAAACTTCACAGAATGTTCCTATATATATTGAAGATGTGCACTTGACTTTAAAGAAATATTTCAAGATTTTTCCCCATTTTCCAGACTTTGAAACTTAGTCCCTTTTTAGCAAGTTTTTGAACTAGGAGTACCTACTTTGTGAACTCAACTCCTCTTACAGTTTTCAATCCAAAACCTTGAAACTTCACAGAATGTTTCTGTAAATATTGAAAATGTTCAACTGACTTTTTGGAAATATTTCAGGATTTTTTCCCCCATTTTCCCAGACTTTGAAACTTAGTTACTTTGTACTGTATATATCAAAAGATTATCAAAGATGTGCACCTGACTTAATAGCATTGTTCTCCAGAGTTTGAAAAAAGGGTTTCGTCCAGTCTATTCCAATGTAAAGTTTCTGGTGCACATTTTTTCAATTTACTGTAGCTTTAGAAAATGTTAAATGATTGAGATTTTTCTAATACATATATATACTTGTTGTATTACTCTTTCATATATATATAATGCCATTGTTGGACCTATTCTCCATTTTTCATGACTTTCTGTGCAGTATTAAAAAAAAACTTGTGCACCTTGCTTTGTGTAATTATTTAAAATTTCTTCCACACTTTACACCCATAAATAGAAATTTAAAAAAAAAACGGGGCCCATTGAACCTTTGACCCATTTTTTAATATTTTTTACATTTAACTTTTATAAAAATTACGGCTGATCAGTGTTATTTAGCTGGCTCTAATTATAATCATGATTCATAAGTTAGTGCTACAATAATAATAATAATAATAATAATAATATTTATAATAATAAATAATAATAACAGGTATTTTTAAAATTTTATTTTCATTTATTTTTTATTTTTTACGTTAAAAAATCCAAATACAAATGATATTAACATAAAATCCAGGTAAATGAAGGATAAGGAAATAGACTATAATTACTAAAACAACAGTTAAGACCAATGTTTATATTTACAAGTAATTAAAAGTGGGAGAATCGGGAAGACACCTTTAAAAAAGATTTTCTGAGTGAAACTTTAATTGGTTAATTTCATTTGTATAATTGACAAAGCGTTATATTACATATCCCAGATATCCCCCTCTTCTCGATAGGATAGTATAATTTAGCGCCAATGTATGTATGTATAAGAACACTCAGGTTTTACAATGATAACGGAACCTTGGTATATAAATAGTCCATAGTCCATGGACATATAATACTTTATATAATACATATTGTTATACAGAACGTGTGTATAATTAAACAAGAGGCCCATGGGCCTTAACGCTCACCTGAGGAAGAGTACATATCTCATGCAGAGGTTCAATGGTCAATGACATTAATACAATATCAAAATTTTCAGCAGTAAGGGCCAATAATATTTAAGTATTTTTGCAAATTAATTATAATAATTATTATATAAGTATGCTATATATAACATATTTAAAGTCTAGCTACAATATAATATTTATAAATAGCTAAAACATCTGTATATTAAAATGTGCATTAGGCCAATACCTACAATATTCCCATATACATGCCTATACAAAAAGTTTACAGTTTTTGAGATAATTAACCATTTAAGTATTCGTTTGCATCTATGACCTTGACCTTTGAACCTATGACCTTCATTCATATCAAAATGATTGTTGTGCAAATGCCTACAATATTCCAATATACATGCCTATACAAAAAGTTTATAGTTTTTGAGATAATTAACCATAAGTATTCGTTCGTGTCTATGACCTTGACATTTGAACCTATGGCCTTCATTCATATATCAAAATGATCGTTAGGCCAATACGTACCTTATTCCAATATACATGCCTATACAAAAAGTTTATAGTTTCTGAGATAATTAACCATTTAAGTATTAGTTTGCATCTATGACCTTGACCTTTGAACATATGGACTTAATTCATATATCAAAATGATCATTAGGCCAATACCTACAATATTCCATATACATGCCTATACAAATGTTTATAGTTTTTTGAGATAATTAACCATTTAAGTATTCGTTCGCGTCTATGACCTTGACCTTTGAACCTATGACCTTCATTCATATATCAAAATGATCGTTAGGCCAATACCTACAATATTCCAATATACATGCTATACAAAAAGCTTATAGTTTTTGAGATAATTAACCATTTCAGTACTTGTTTACATCTATGACCTTGACCTTTGAACCCATGACCTTTATTCATATATCAAAATGACCATTGTGCCATTTCCTACAATATTCTGATATACATGCCTATACAAAAAATTCATAGTTTTGCGGATAATTAACTATTTTGGTATTCTTGGACATCTGTGACCTTGACCTTTGAACCCATGACCCTGATCTATGTATCAAAATGATCGTCATGTCAATACCTACAAATAACTGAAAATCCTACGCCATTATCACAAGAAATGTTAAAAAAAATTGCAATTTTTATCAAAGGTCAAAAACTGGGACATGACCTTGACCTTCGACCTTGATATCAATTGGAAGAAAATTGCAAGACAAGATCAACAGTGAAAACCCCATACAATTATCTTCAGCTGTTATGAAGTTATAACAATAAATGTCTCATTTTAAAAATTACGTAATTTTACGCAAAAAACGCGTAACCTATTTTTCGTCAAATTTTCATAAAAAACACAATTTTAATGTTCCCAGGTATTCTGAATCCAAATATCCAATCAAAATTTGCCTGCACCTTTTGGTTTCAGAGAAGAAGATTTTTTTGTCTTTTTGCTATTTTTAGTAACAGCAGCCATCTTTTTGGGCGTGGCCAAACCCCGAACACAATTTTGAAAGGCTGTTACCCAGGCATAATATTCACCAAGTTTCATCAAATATGGCCCAGTAGTTTTGGAGGAGAAGATTAAAATGTAAAGTTTACACACGACGGACGACGCACGACGGACGACGCACGACGGACGACGGACGGTGATAGATTGCAATAGCTCATCTGAGCCTTTGGCTAAAAAAACAGTATGAATGAGGAATGTGTGGGTGACGGTGTAGTTTCTACTATATCGGACAAAAAATCCCGGGTTTTAACAGGGTAGGGTTTTTCTGCCTTACCCTAGGGTACGAGAAGATACACGCGCTATATCATTACAATATAATTTTTATTGTGAGGTCAGAAACTCAAATTGTGACGTCATTGGTTGCAAATGCCAAACGATGTAACGTGTTGTATTGGAGAAAAAGAATAAACCCCTGCGTTCGTAGTAAAGACATAGAAATCTCAACTTTCGGGATGAGTTTTTTTTCTTTTCTTTTTTGGAAATTAAAAAAAACCTCGTCCTTAGGTTGAGATTTCGTTGTCTCCACTACAAAACAAAGGTAGATTCTTTTAGGCTTTGTCTTTATATATTTTGTAAGATGTTTAAAAAAATATAAATTTAAAAATATATATATATATATATATTGCCGCTAATTTATAAACATTAAACATAAAACGAATGTTAAATAAAATGATAACTGTTCAGCCAAAATTTGACTTATGAGACACTGTTATCAAAAAAACTATTTCATTACATATTATACCAGTATTTTTTTACAGCACTAGACGGATATATATGTATATGTTTACTCTTTATTGCATGAAACGGTATAGCTTATAGCACAAATACATATATACCTTAAAAAACAAACATACTAATCCATGTGCGAATCACAATCCAGAAGCAATGTTATTTTTCTGAAACTGACAAGATGTGTTAAACACGTGAATTTCCACCAGAATAAGCACCTCCTGTTTAGCTAGCTACAACCGCCATGGATGTAATCAAAATTGAGTGAAAGGAAAACGGAACTATGGGACGTCAAAAATATCCAGGGAATTTTTATTTAAACAGAAACCAGTATGTATGTATTTAGGCTTTATTAAGAATCTAATAAACTAACAAAAAGATTAAACACGCGAACTTCTACCAGGGAAGTGAGGCCGGGTGGTCCGGGGACGCAAGTTACACCTCCATGTGTGTAATGTAAAAGTGTTATCAACAAGGGGTATTTATAACAGTCGTTTAAACTTTGGTTTAACTTGCATAGACTGATTGACTATATATATATATATAGAGGGAGAGAGTTAGTATACAGTATAATCCACAGTGAGTTCTTTAAACGTATAACTATAGACAGGTGTTCTTTATATAGAGATGAAAGTGCGACTTCTGGTTCAATTTCTATTCATGTGGCTGTAGATGGATTTGTAATTGTTTTTTTTTATTCATGATTTTAAATATATTTAGATTTCAACAATATTAGTCTGAGCACTAATGATGCAGAATTTTATTCTGAAACAGCCGTCTAGTGTTGCACAATTAAAACTGGTAATGATATGTTAGTATTTTATTATACTTACTCAGTCCCTTTGAAGAAATAGGCTGTAGTTTCATTCCAAGCTGTGGCTGCATCAAGCATATCGGTAGTCCAGGAAATTCCTCGCCAATATAGCTATGAGTTCCATCCATTACCTGATCTTCATACGAGTCCCAGTTCCAAACTTGGGTAGCCTTAATAAAATATAGCAAATGGGGTTCACCGCTGTACTACGTGATACCTTCTAACGTGTCTGCGAAACGCTTGTTTCCAATGGACATGGAATCGCACAATATGACGTTTTCCCGCAAAAACAACGTTTTTCCGGGAATTTGTGACGCTGACGTTTTCCAAAATGTTCCGCACAAACGTTAAGAAGTATTGATCACGTGGTATAGCGGCGAACCCCATTACACATTAATACTCTTTCGAGAATATAACATTGTCATCCTAGGCAGTATGACTTTATTGTTATTTTTCAACCATTGAACTGTCTAGAAATTGCGTTTATAGTGCTAACCTCCATTGCCACGCAAAGCAAATTAACCAAATGCGCTAGTGCGCTTTATTCATTTAGGTTTGCCAGATAATGAAAATTATAACAATATAAGCGTCATTTCTATACAGTTTAATGTTATGTTTACATTTCGCATATTTGAAAAATTTATTTTTGATTTTTTACATTCTGAAATTTACAATGCAAACGCATTACAGTAGACGAAACAACAAATAAATGTAGAAAGGAAAAAATCGTTGGCGCTATTAGGATTTTACATGACAAAGATGACAATGTTTACACAGGAAGTGATATCCTTATTGACGTTTAATTTTTACGTTGTATGCGTAACAGGGTCTACCATTTGCCTCACCATTTTGCTCTGTGCAAAATATCCCTCGATAATTACAGATGCGCACGCATATTTTCTGTTTCTGAAAAATATATTTATCAATTTTTTTTATTTTCTATGGAAATAAAAGGTAAATCACTGTCCAAAACACAATGACAATAATCTCAAGCAAAGATTTTGATATCAGCGTTTGAAAGATCAAAGATGTCACTTTATTAATTACTATTCAATGTAATCTGTTATTTACAGTCAAACTTGATTTAAATCATGTTCTTTATGAATATTTTAACCTGTATATCAAGACCATCGGTCAATTAAGGTCACGTTTTCTGGTTTAAGTGGCATTTATAGACAGGTTTAAAACGGTATAGTCCGGATGACAAACGGTATTTTTTCACATAACCTAAAAAAATAGTCCGCACAAAATGTTTTTACATAAAGTTGTTCTGCAACATGTCCTAAATCAGAAACTGCATGATGCCACCTTGGCAGCCATGGGGAATTCAAGATATCCAAGATGGCGGACAAGATGGCTGCCAGAATCGTTTCTATTTTATATCTGTTGATGTTTAAGGTTTCCATTTGTTATTGTGTTTTTGCAGTATAATATAGTTTTCGCTTGTGGGAACAACTCTCCGAGTCTCTCTCTCTCTCTCTCTCTCTCTCTCTCTCTCTCTCTCTCTCTCTCTCTCTCTCTCTCTCTCTAAACAACTAGATCAGAGAATTTTACTGGATCGATCGAGGAAGTATTACATGAAGACGATAGTGCAAAGGAATGTACCAGTTTTGTCTATGAAATTGTGGTTTATTTATATGATAATTTATTTATTTATTTATATGATTATTTATTTATTTATTTATTTATTTATTCATTTATTTATTTATTTATTATTTATTTATATGATTATTTATTTATTTATATGATTATTAATTTTCATTTGATTATTTATTGATTTATTTATATGATAATTTATTTATTTATATAATTATATTTAATTATTTATTTATTTATTTATTATTTGTTATTTATTTATATGAATGTACATTTCAAGGTCATGAAATAAGAAATATCAGATAATGGTAGTTTTAAAACTGATGATGTACTAGTCTTTGCTCTGCCCCTCTCTCTCTCTCTCTCTCTCTCTCTCTCTCTATCTCTCTCATATTTCATATATTTATCAATATAAGTTTTTAAAAATATTTATTTATTTATATGATTATTTATTTATTTATTAATTGATTAATTAATATAATTTATTTATATGAATATTTATTTATTTATATATTTATTTATTTATTTATTTATTTATTTATTTATTTATTATTTATTTATTTATTTATTTATTTATTATTTATTTGTATGAATGCACATTTCAAGGTCATGAAATAAGAAATATCAGATAATGGTAGTTTAAAAACTTATGATGCACTAGTCTTCGCTCTGGTCTCTCTCTCTCTCTCTCTCTCTCTCTCTCTCTCATATTTCATATATTATTAAAGTTTTTGATAATATTTACTTATTTATTTATTTATTTATTTGATTATTTATTTAATAATTTATATAATTTATTTTTCATATGATTATTTATTTATTTATTTATTTATATAAATGCACTTTTCAAGGTCATGAAATAAGAAATATCAGATAATGGTAGTTTAAAAAGTCTTCGCTCTGCCCCCCCTCTCTCTCTCTATTATATTTCATGTATTTATTAAAGTTTTTAAACATATTTATTTATTTATTTACAAACAAATAACAATTGGTAAAAAGTATTTAAAGCATCTCTAACATTACTACTCACGTAGACTAATCATCAGATTCTATTAAAATTCAAATCCATCTAGGTAATGAAAGAGATTAACAACATACGGTAAATTTTTCAGGTAGAATATACTATCGTCTGGTTAAAATGAGTTTGAATTTGCTTCTGTTATCAATTAGTTGGGTAAGTTGTTGATAAGATACCGGGGGTATGTTGATGATCATTAATTAGGATCATGATATGTTTATTACCTATGGGCATAAATCCGTAATGATAATGATTAGATCATAAATAAAAAACAAAAATAAATAAATAAATAAATAAATAAATAAATAAATAAATAAATAATAAATAAATAAATGAATTAATTTGAAAACAATCATGAAATTTTATTGCCGGACATTTATTTTCAATCGTGTGTTTTTTCCAATGATTTTTGTGTAATATATACCAACTGAATAAATAAATAAATAAATAAATAAATAAATAAATAAATAAATAATGGTGCAATCTTAGCCAATTAAGGGTAGTTGAAAAAAACACCATTATACCATTTAAATACACGTGTATGTAAGGATGTTCCTTAAAGATCCTTAAAGCCACATTAAAGATCCTTAAAATTTCAGTTCCATTAAGGATCTGTAAGGAAGCCTTAAAGATCTTCAAAGATCCTTAAAGATGTCCTTAAAGAGACCTTAAAGATCCTTAAAGATGGTGGTCCTTAAAGGGGGCTTAAGGAGGCTTTAAGGATCTTTAAGGACATCTTTGAGGATCTTTAAGGATTCCTTAAAAACCCTTAAAGGAGGGAGTTGTTCTTGTGACACAGTTAAAGCTCAGCTGCCTAATGACCAACATTCGATTATATATTCATGTTCAAAGGGCTACATACTTAAAAATAAGTTACATGCGTGTATACATACACGTGGTTACCAGTATTCACCTAGGAGTATCGAAGAGCGATCGTTTCTGGAAGAAAAAAGACTAACCCCCCCCCCCACACACACACAAAGAACCAAATCTGACATTCTGTAAGCAAACTGACTAGTATATACAGAGATTTGGTTAAATTTGAATCTGACATTCGTCGAACCATCTTTGATTACCTCCTGAAATACAATTAGCAGAATAATAATTCTTATTTTTACAATTTTTCTTTAAAAATATTTTGCACCAGTATTTATATCATTTCTTGAAAAACGTTTTTCTACACGGTGTGTTTCTTCTTATTCTTATATTTTTATCTTCTTGTACAGTCCTCTTTTATTCGCTTCTAGTTGTAAGCCTACTCTGTAGCGGCCACTGATGGCCTACTTTTTCTCGAAATAGTTAGAGGCGTCTTTAGCGTACACTGAGACACTGGACCTTGTTTTGAGTCTCATCCGAAAGACTTCTGGTAATGAGCTTTTTACGGTTCTAGAACTAGTGTGGCGACACCTTTAGGGGTTTTGCGGGAAAGAATGGAACAATCTAGAGGATTTCTAGATTCTACACAAGTTTAGTAAAGCTCATCCACAGAACTTGCCACTCAAAAGTTTAACACTGACAGATAAGTGCCAAACCTACCGAGGGGACCGAGCTTTCGACAGCTCTCCTTGAGCTTTTGGACAGCTCGGCCCCTCGACCAGTCAACATGTTCAAGTTGACCAGTCAACATGTTTGGAGATCATTCTGCCCCTTGGCAGCTATAGACATAGTTCCATGTTTCTGTAAGTCTTAATTTCGATTTCACGTGTGCTGAATGTAACTAACTAAACAAACAGTGCCTTCCATTTCAGAGCATACGGTCTCACTTCTCTGGTAGAAGATCACGTTTATAACTTAATTTGTCAGCATAAGAGTTATTTTGCTTTGGGATTATGTTTGGAAATGAATGGATATGTTTGTTTTGATTGATAAAAATAGTTTAACACCGAAAAACCATTCAAAAAGAAACAGTACGCTACACTATCATTAACTTTTATTTATTTTTGTTTTCTTGATTGTAATGGATGTAACCGAGTACATGTTTTTTCTAGTTATGTAGTTTATTTCTAATAGATAATATTAGTTCAATCATGCTTCGCCATTTTGAGATCTGTAATAATCTTACTTTATATTTAATTTGATTTAGTTTCCTTAAACACCCGAGTACAAGTTCTTTTTCAGTAAAGAGTGATTTGCTTCTTATATATTACAATAAATCAATCATACTTCGCACATTGAGATCTGCAATCGTCTTAGTTCATTATTGTTTCAGTTTAGTTTCTTTAAACACCCAGTGTAAATATTTTCGATTAGCTTTTAAAAAGTTTCAAGTATATGTGACCTTAAAGTGTATGTATTATGTTTTTAAAATACCGAGAAATTTAGCTTTCCGTTTCATATTTAAAATAAATAGTTGTTACTAAATATAGATGATATAAATGATATACCATTGACATATAGCCAATTACTTATTTGTAGGACAAACCAGAGAAAAAAAGTTTAAGAGTTTCTGTCTTATTTGCAATTTAGTAAACTCACTTCAACACGCTAGTATTAATATAATATTGTAGAACTTGTTCCCACAACGGGAATTTATACAAAGAAACAAGCTGCTTACAGAAAAATTGTTGACACGGGAATATTGCAAGAACATACTAATCAAGGACCTCAAAACGTTTGATGACTGTCATCAAAAATTTGCCCTGAATGTTTATTTCGAATAGATAATAATATTTCAATCATGCTTCGCCCTTTTAAGATCTACAATGATCGTTTTTATAGTTATTTCTATTTTGTTTCTTTTAACACCCGAGTACATGTTTTCTCAGTAAAGAATGATTTGCTTTAAATATATAACAATAGTTAAATCATACTTCGCCGTTTGAGATTTGCAAAGATCTTAGTTCATCATTATTTCAAGTTAGTTTTTTTCAATACCCATTGAAAATACCGTAAAAACTGTTATTTAAATACTAACAAATTTAACTTCCTGTTTCACATTTTAATCAATAGTTGTTACTAAATATAGATGATATAAATGATACACCACTGACATATAGCCAATAACATATTTGTAGGATTAAACAGAGAAAAAAAAATTAAGAGTTTCTGTCTTATTTCCAATTAAGTAAACTCACTTCAACACGCTAGTATTAATATTATATTGTAGAACTTGTTCCCACAACGGGAATTTATACAAAAAAGCAAGCTGCTTACAGAAAACTTGTTGGCACGGGAATATTGCAAGAACATACTAATCAAAGACCTCAAAACGTTTGATGACTGTCATCAAAAATTTGCCCTGAATGTTTGTTTCTAATAGATAATAATAGTTCAATCATGCTTCGCCCTTTTGAGACACAAGATGAAAAACTGTCTATAAGCCAGCTTATAGGTGGCTTATAGGGGGCTATAGAGGGCTTATAGAAGGTTATAAGCCACCTATAAGCCATCTATAAGCCGTTTATAGATGACCTATAAGCCATCTATAAGCCGGCTTATAGATGGCTTATTGGCACTCAAAATATAAGCCATCTATAAACCATCTATAAACCACCTATAAGCCTTCTTTCAGTAGAAGTAAATTTTAAGGATCTTTAATTTGGTGTTAAGATCTTTAAGTGAAAACAGAAAACAAATTTCAATATATATTATTTTTAACCTTTAAGTAATATAAATATATTAAAAATAATTATTACTTTCCTAATTAATTTTTTTTTAAAAAATATTTATTTTATTGTTATGAATTATTTTATTTGATTAATTTTATTTCTTTTTAATTTAATAATAAAATTATTTAATTGTAATTACAAATTTTATTCTATTAATTTTTTATGCTTTTTCTTTATTTGTTTATCTTTTTATTCATATATTTATTTTATTTGATGTTATTTTTCCTGAAATCACATTAAATTACTATGACTCTACTTACACAATTTTGCCCCCAGCGGGACTTGAACTCGCGATCCTGGTTCTCCTGACTTCAGTCTGATTCTCATTCTACCTCCTTATCCATTAGGCCACGGAAGACAAGAACTCAAATTACTTATTTTAAATGTATATCAGTACCCAGTTATCTAAGATGTGATCACGTGACTAGCTCTAAAACTTTCAGATTTTTATAAACTATAAATAATAAATATATCTGATTTTAGTCATTTTTTTGCATATTTATTATTTATTTGTATATTATTATTATTATTATTATTATTATTATTATTATTATTATTATTATTATTATAGTTTGTCTTCATTAGAAGAATACTTTTTAGGGTTACTGACCCAAGATATCAAAGGAAGACAGGAAGTCAAATCTCACCTGTAATATACTTATGTATCTCGCTGGCAGAGATAAATTATAAAGATCAATCATCGATCAGATGTAGAATTTCTTTTTTGGTTATATATAATTATTTATATATCCAATAATGCTTGAGATCAAAACTGTAGCTATATAGTTTTTTAAGTAATTTTTATTAAAAATTGTCCATTATAATATAGTTTTTTATTGTAATACCGGTACTTGTTTTTTTTATTATGGATACACGGATAATCTTCAAAAGAAAATTAAATATAGTACAAGTTAAAAGATAGAAAAACAAGTTTCAATGTTATTTTGTAATAATCTATCCTCATATCATAGAAAATAAAAAAAAACAGAATGACTGACACTGAATCACTTGATGTAATGGTTTGAGATTTCACATGAAATGGTTTTATGAAAGAAGAAGTGAAGTATTTTTAAACCGCATGAGAGAAAGTTATATAAATAATTTCATTATGTAACAAATTATACAATTCTTAACGAGAGAGAGAGAGAGAGAGAGAGAGAGAGAGAGAGAGAGAGAGAGAGAGAGAGAGGGAGAGACTGGGGAGAGAGAGTATTACACATTAATGTGTTGCTTTATGCCAATAAATACTATAATTTATAATATACCTGCGGCAAAGGCCCCCCCCCCAGTTTGCCCCGACTTTTGCCCTCTCTCTTACAGCTAATTGCCATCAACCAGCATAATGACCAGTTAATTAGTGGTACTGATTAATTAATTCGTGTACACAGGTAGGAAATTTAACAGTGCGCTGAAGCTTGAAAGAATCCAGTCTTATGTGATGATGTTATTTACCTGATCACTGAGGCGTGAAAGAAACCAGTTAGTATCAGTAGATAATGTTAATAGTCATCCTAATTAAGAGACTTCTATGAAGAGTGATTACATTAATCATACGTGAATTCATCTAATTTCCTTTTTTTAAACCAAGGGACATGGCCAAGAGAGAGAGAGGAGAGAGAGAGAGAGAGAGAGAGAGAGAGACAGAGAGAGAGAGAGAGAGAGAAAGAGAGAGGGAGAGAACTAATTTTGGCACACAAACTTATCTTTTTTGTATATTTTTACAGCACGATGTTCATCTCCATATTAAAGTACAAATGTTTGTACATTTTTATTTTTATTGGTTAAATGGGGAAAAATCTGTCTCATTTGACTTTTTTTTCTATTCGTCCGATTATCGGCTTTACGAACTAATCAGTCTGAATAATCAGTGGTTTTTTTCTATTGACAAGATTCTGTCTGTTGCACCTTTAATGCGCATTATATAATGATGAAACTGACTAACTAGTCATTTCAAAACTAATACAAAATTATATAATAAAAGATGGATATCATACAGGTAATTTTAAACAAGTGTGGAAAAGGGGGTGTGGTAGTAGGAGCCTTTACCCCTTCGGTATATGTAGCAGGCAGGTCAGTTGGTAGAGTCTTGTTCCTTAAGTCAAGGAGGTCGAGGGTTTGGTCTCTAGTCAGGTCTGACCCAAAAATTCGCTCGGCATTAAAAAATGAATGCGGGTCTTTTGGACAAACATTAAAAACCGAGGCCCTTTGTCACGGTAGGCGTGGCACGATAAAGAACTCTCACTGCATAATGCCAATCACCGCAAAGCACAGGTAAATATTTCTGCACCTACACCTATAGCTGGTGGCATCTAGATATAAGTAAAATATTGTTGACTTTGAAGTTAAACCCCATTAATCAATGATCAATCAAACTCAGGACTGGGATTCAAACAGAAAGACTTTCCTTTATCAACTCAACTGGATCACCCAGACCACGTTCATCCATTTATTGACTAAATTAAATCAAAGCACTGGTATCCCTCCAAATGATCGACGTATCGATCTACAACTTCCAAAGGTCGAACGAACTCCTTTAATATAACGAAAAAAATGTCGGTCTGGATCTGCGGTGCACAACTACACCTCGACAAATAATAAGATCGACAATGCAAGTTACCGACGGCGACAAATATCGATAAAGATACTAGTATTTTGAACTCACCGACACTCATAGCTACCTGCGTCAATATTACAATTTTTTAAAAAAGCTAGACTGGTTTAGATCTACTTTGAATGCGAGGTAAAAAGGACGCTCGACAGTGTTCAAGATGCAGGAAATTGCACCATTTGTACTGAAAATAAGCGATTTTTTTTCCCTGGGGGAGCATGCGCCCACACCCCCTAGAAGGTCGCGCCTTTGGCGCATACTTGTGCCCCCAAATTCACCAAGACTCTGGAACAGCCCCTGGATAGTATGAAATTCTTTTATACAAATTATAGTACCCTGGATAGTGGGGCAACGATGCTTTACGCCTAATTTTTTTTTTTGTCAGTTTGTAAAAAACTGTGTAGTCTTTCTATCTAGACGTCAAGTTTAACCAGGGTGGAAGAAACGGAAGTACACTAAGAATAGAACCAACATTCGGCAAACGAATTTTCTCGCACTAGTGAGGACTTGCCCAAACAAAATACGAACCTAGCTGGTGAGATCCAGATTCTAGGATTGTGGAGAAAACAGGAGTACACGGAGAAAACAAGCATTTTTCGGCAAGCAAACACATTATAAATTTTCCGTTCGGTAAATTAGGAGGGTTATCTTGCACTCCTGTATAGTCAGTAAACCGTCCACTGGGTGCAAGGTGCAACATATAATCTTCCGCCGTAACTTGTATTAATCGTTAAAATTTATAACAATAATTTACTTTAAATAAATGCCGATCGAAATAAAAGTTTTTTGTTTTGTTTTTTTTTAACCACAACATCAATCATATAACTTTATTGCTTCTAAGTTTGTTGCGGTTGCTCAGTTTGTAGACTGCTCGCCTAAATGGAAGGTCGTGGGCATGAACCCCGACCGGATCTGACCCAAGACTTGAAAGTGGGTAATGATTGTTCTTTCGCCAAGCACTCGGCATTACGAAATGAAAGACACAGTTCTTTCGGATGGGAACTAAAAATAAACGACGTCCCGTCTCACGGTAGCTTGGCTGTATAGCAGCCATCAGCGCAACGCACAGGCAGAATTTATGCACATTCGCCTGTAGCTGGCGATGTCTCAATATAAGTGAAATATTCTTGACTGGTACGTTTAACATCATTATTTAACTCAACTCACTCTAAGTTGGTTAATTATTCATTTCATTTGTAAGGAAATATTTGTATACAGGTAGTTTATGGTCATGTAATTAAAAAATATTATGCTTTTGAAACTTGTCTTGTTTCTGCAATGGAAACAAATGTAATTGGTAGTAGTGAAATCCATTTGCACCATTTTAGTGTCATTTTTGCGCCAGGATATCACTATTTCATTAAACTTTTTTAAACAGAAACCCTCAGTCCTTTTGCGCGAATATGGTACCTAATTGTCCCATTTTATTGAGAATGTGATGGAGATATGAATATTAATTTTGTCTTACCTCGTTCTTGATCCTAGATAAAATATTCAAATAATATAAAATCACTCCACATAAAAATGAGACATAATTATAACACTGTGTTAAATATCGCTGACGGGACCGACTACAACATGCATGAAAATAAATTATTGTTTTTGAGCGGCCGATCACAAAGTTGTAAAATGCATTAACACATTTTCATATTAAACACCGTTTAAAAATATATAATGATCACATCTTCTACGATTATAAAATCATGCATGTTTATAGTATCAGGAATACAAATTATTTTACTGGATCCAGAAATCTAACATGGAGATGATAGTTCAAAGATCTACCAGTTTTATCAGATGAATTTGTGATTTTTATTTATTTATTTATTTATTTATTTATTTATTTATTTATCTATTTATTTATTTATTTATTTATTTATTTATTATTTATTTATTTATTTATTTAAATACTCAGATTATTAGGTTAATCTCTCTCTCCCTCTCTCTCATATTTTAGATATTTATTATTCACGTCGAATATGCTATCGTCTAGTTAAATGAGTTTGAATTTGCTTCTGTTATCAATTTGTTATGTAAGGTGTTGATGAGGTGTACCGATGGTCATTAATTAGTGACCGAGATGTGTTTATTACCTATGTAACTGATGAATAGTCGAAACTATCACTTTTTTAAATTAAAAAAGATAAATAAATACGTTTATAAGAAGCTGTAAAGAGAGTCAATTTGGCGCTTAAAAATGTGCTGAGCAGGTTAGAGATTATAAATAAGAAATATAATAATAAATAAATAAATAAATAAATAAATAAATAAGTTGAAAACCAACAATGATAACATTTTATTGCCGGTAAATATATTTTAAAGTGCGTTTTTCTCCCATGATTTTTTTGTTTTGTCACATATTCAAACTGAATAAATAAATAAATAAATAAATAAATAAATAAATAAATAAATAAATAAATAAATTAAAAACGAACAATGATGAAATTAATTGCCGGTAAATATATATTAAAGTGTCTTTTTATCATTTATACAAATTGGATAGAAATAAATAAATAAATAAATAAATAAATAAATAAATAATAAATAAATAAATAAATAATAATAAACAAATAAATAAATAAATAAATAAATAAATAAATAAATAAATTGAAAACTGACAATCATAAAAATTTTACTGCCTGTCATTATATTTTAAAGTGCTCCTATGATTTTTTGTCATATATACAAACTGAATAAATAAATCAATAAATTGAAAACTAACAATCATAAAAATTTTACTGCCGGTCATTATATTTTAAAGTGCTCCTATGATTTTTTGTCATATATACAAACTGAATAAATAAATAAATAAATAAATAAATAAATAAATAAATAATAAATAAATAAATAATAAATAAATAAATAAATAAATAAATAAATAATAAATAAATATATAATAAGACTTCCATAATGTAAGTACACGGCGATGATTTTATTTAGAAATAGAAACAGTCTATAAGCCACCTATTAGCATGGCTTATAGGTGGCATATATATTGAGTGCCAATAAGCCAGGCTTATAGATGCCTTATAGGTGGCTTATAGATGGAGGTCCTATAAGCCACCTACAAACCACCTATAAGCTCCTATAAGCCAATCTATAAACTCTTATAAGCATGGCTTATAGGTGGCTTATAGATGGCATTTCATCCTGTGAGATCTACAATGATCTTTTTTTATAGTTATTTCTATTTAGTTTCTTTTAACACCCGAGTACATGTTTTCTCAGTAAAGAATGATTTGCTTTAAATATATAACAATAGTTAAATTATACTTCGCCCTTTCAGATCTGCAATGATCTTAGTTCATTATTATTTCAAGTTAGTTTTTTTCAATACCCATTGTAAATACCGTAAAAACTGTTTTTTAAATACTAACACATTTAACTTCCTGTTTTACATTTAAGTCAATAGTTGTTACTAAATATAGATGATATAAATGATACACCACTGACATATAGCAAATAACATATTTGTAGGACAAACCAGAGAAAGAAAGTTTAAGAGTTTCTGTCTTATCTGCAATTAAGTAAACTGACTTTAACATGCTAATATTAATACAATATTGTAAAACTTGGTCCCACAACGGGGACTTCGTAGAAAGAAGCAAGCTGCTTACAGAAAAAAATGTTGACACGGGGATATTGCAAGCCCAAATTTTTTAAGGACCTCAAAAATGTTTCATGACCGTCATCAAAACTTTACCTTGAATGTATATGACATACCATAGTTCCATGTTCCTATGTTTCTTAATTTCGCTTCCTCGCGTGCTGAATGTAACTAACTTAACAAAAAGTGCTTAGTATTCCATCGCACATGGTCTCACTCACTTCGCTGGTAGAAGTTCACGTTTATAATTGAATTTGTCAGCATAAGAGTTATTTTGCTTTGGGATTGTGGTTTGGACATTGATCAGTATGTTTGTTTTTGATTGATAACAATAGTTTAACACACAGGAAGCATTCCAGAGTAATCAGCACGCTAGCGATAACTTTTATTTATTCTTGTTTTAGTTTTCTTGATTGTAATGGATGTAACCGAGTACATGTTTTTCCTAGTTGTGTAGTTTACTTCTAATAGATAATAATAGTTCAATCATGCTTCTCCATTTTGAGATCTGTAATAATCTTACTTTATATTTATTTCGATTTAGTTTCCTTAAACACCAAAGTACAAGTTTTTTCAGTAAACAGTGATTTGCGTTTTATATATATAACAATAGTTCAACCATACTTCGCACATTGAGATTTGCAATCGTCTTAGTTCATTACACAGGATGAAATCACATCTTTAAGCATTGCATAAAGATGGCATAAAGATGGTCTTGATGCCATCTTTATGCAAGCGTAAAGATGCATAATGTCCAGGGGTCCTTTATGCCACCTTTAAACCATCTTTATGCATGAAAATATTTTATACAGGTAACTGTATATTTTCATTTTTATGGTTTAGTCTCACTTAGCGATACATTTAAAAAAAACATAAATCTCGTTTAGCATATATTTTAAAATCGCCAAATTTTACCTGAGACCTCTAAACCTGGAAATAGTCTATTTTCTAAATATGCATTTCATAACAATTAAAAAATTATAAATAAATGCATTTTTTAGTTTGTTTATGTTCCTATTTATTTATTTATTTATTTATTTATCCATGTATTGATTTTATTTATTTATTTATTTATTTGTTTATTTATTTTCATGTATTGATTTTATTTCTTCATTTAATTTTTCTTGCATGTCAGAATCACAATAAATTATTTATTTCGACGAGAAACAGAAGCTGATTATTATCTTTATTATTATTATTATTATTATTATTATTATTAAACCTGACAGTCATCGGAAGTTCCTCGGTAACGAAATAACGTCTCTGGGTTAAGAATTATTGACTGTTATTATCAGCAGACTACAGATTGTTACGTTATATACCATCTTTGAAATATAGCTGATCCACAGCTTCTGAGATAATTATTATTAGTCCACCTTGATAAAAAGTTTGTTTATTAGACATTCCTTAGATTGAGACCCGTACCTTTAATCAACAGGAAGTGTTCTTACAATTAATATACTACTCCAATCGTTTGATGTTGTCCTTGATTTAGAACTGATTGTGAAAAGAAAATATTATGTATACGGGAGTATGAATAGACTGATAACTCACAACGGGCGCATGACAGAATTCTATTATTTTAAAAAATAACTGTAATAAAATTTTACCACCGGTCTTTAAATTTTTAATAATTTATTCATCATTTTACCGATTATTTTATTGTCAAATACAAATAAATAAATAAATAAATTAATTAATTTATTTAGTTATTTATTTATTTATTTATTTATTTATTTATTTTTTATTTATTTATATCAAATTTATAGTTTTCGTTTCTTTCTTGGTCACATATTCAATCAAAGATGCATTTAAATACAATTTCTTCATGATCGGGAAAAATTGCGTTTGAAATACATTGTATGGAAATTTTGGCTCTTGTCGGACTGAAAATTTTCAAAATCATATTAATTAATTAATTTATTAATTAATTAATTTATTTATTTATTTATTTATTTATTTATTTATTTATTTATTTATTTATTTATTTATTTATTTATACACTATTACATGTCACTGGTCGAAAAAAGAAAATATTTTTATGTAGTTGGCAATAGTCTATATATGTAAAATTACAAAAATAGTTAAAAATAAAATATAATAAAATCAAATTAAAAACTGAATATGATTGCAACATTGGCTCTTAACAAGACACGGTACAGGTAAATCACTTGTGTCACTTGTTTTGTAATCAAGACACTTGTTAATTCTGAACCGGACAGAAATAACAAATCAGAGATAAGGTAGCCAATAACTGACTGATAAGCATAGTTGATTGATTCTAAAACTGCTGGACTAGTTGTATTGTCGGCTGCTTTTGGTGATTTAAAGAAAATGAAGATTTCAACAGCAGAATTGCCTCGCGCTGCTTTTTGAAAGCAAGTGTGCTAGTTTCTTTTGTTTTGTGATCTTTAATTAATGTTCTAGTTACTGTGTTTCCTCCATTATCCTAGAACTCCCTAAGAGAGAGAGAGAGAGAGAGAGAGAGAGAGAGAGAGCAGGAATGATACTTGGGATGATTTGTGGCCTACTGAAATTAAAGATACACTGATGGCATTCAAACGCATTATTTAATTCAACTAATTTAATAACCATGTTTCTTTGACATAGGCCTCATGATCAGATACCTATTGGTCTAAAGCGTGCGTTGACGGACCTTTCAACGCTTATATTTGAATCCCAATCAGCTGCCAATCAGACTAATCCTAGTGTGAAAATGTTTGCTTGCCGAAAAAAAGTTGTTTACTTGATTAAACTATCCTAGAACTGGCCGTGTCAACATAACTGACAAAATCTTGACCTCGTAACTTTTCTGTCGATCATAGCGTCTCTGCTAAGGTTTGCATCAAACTGCATGGGACAGGGACTAGTGTCAGTTCGCTCGGGTTTTACATTTTCGACCATTCTAGAACTCACGAATAAGTGAAGGCATGAGACTTTTTATCTCCAGAAACGTATTAAATGGTGTTTGCCGAACAAAATAAGTTATTTTCAAGGCTAAGAATATCGTCAGGTCTACGAGAGAGAGAGAAGAGAGAGAGAGAGGTTACAGTGCTGTAAACATTCATAAACTTTATTATCAAATTATCCAGTCACATCTTAGAATATCGCCAGGTCTGAAAGAGAGAGGGAGAATGAGAGAGAGAGAGAGAGAGAGAGAGAGAGAGAGAGAGAGAGAGAGAGAGGGGGGTCGGTTTAGTGTCGTAAACTTTTTTCAATTATTAAAATATTGAAATGGTATATGACGTTTTTACTGCTATCTCTGTATGATTGGTCGATTGATTAAATAGGTAAAAAGTCCCATTCAAGAATATTTTACTTACATCGTTAAGTCACCAGCTTCATGGGAAAGACGCAGAATTGACTTGACACGGGAACTTGGTTTTTGAGGTCTCATCCAAAAGACCAGTGTCTTCATTTCTAAATGTCGGCTTTGATAAATGTCGGCTTTGAAAAAAGTACAGTCATTACTCATCTCTTAGTCAGAACCGTTCCGGGATCGAAATGATAATAACAATTATCTTAAACCGAAGAAATAAATCACACAAAATGCATTTTTTGGTGAGTTGAAATATCAGGTTGTCTGTATATCATTATACCTGCCTGATCTATTTTAATCTTTTGCATGTCGCAAAAATATTAATCGTTGACATTCTTAGTTGAATGCACACACACATGTAGACACGCGCAAACACACACACACACACACACACACACACTCACTCTCTCTCTCTCTCTCTCCAGATTGACAAATAGGCAAGTAGACAGGTCAACAAGATGGTAATTCAAAAGTTCAACAAATCAATAAGTTGACAAGCCGACAACTAAAATAAAATGTCCAAGTCCATTCGTTTTTTTTAAATAAAATCTGTGTGTGTTTGTGTGCTGTTTTTGAGTGTACTGTCTATCAAACTGCCTGGTGCACGTTTATTCCTGTTGGTTATTATCAGCCTCCCGACTGCTCGAAGAAACTGGTTGAAATCAAAGATGTTTTATGGTTAAAAAGATATTTTTCAAATTGCATATTTTTTTCAAATTGGGTTGTCACAGGTGTTTTTTGAAAACAGTTTGTAATAAAAAAAACTTCAAACTGTGTTGAGCTGAACCATCTTTTGATGCGATTTGCTATAAAGTTTTCTCTTACTTAAGTAATGGGTGAAGTTGAGACCAAGTAAAATGCAAGAATGTATTTTCATTGTAGGCATATGCAATTTCTGTGTTATTTTCGACAAAAGGTATTTTCGGAAGCAGAAGAGCATATACTACCATTTATTTAAGAAATTTAAGCTAATCTCTCTCTCTCTCTCTCTCTCTCTCTCTCTCTCTCTCTCATAAATTATCCATTATACATGCAGAAAAAAACATATAGATAAGAAATCCCAAAATATAACCTCTCTGATTTGGTGATATAGACACAATGTATCGTAGTCCGACTAATCAGTCCACTAGACCCCCATTTTAATTTTTGACATGTTGGTAACCCTAACCTTAACCACCAACAAGTCAAAAAATTAAAATGGGGGTCTAGTGGACTGATTAGTCGGACTAAATGTATCGCACATATCAACATTTGCTGCCATTTGTCTAGCGGCTTAATCAACGTTTCACGTTACCTGACTTTAGTAATAACATCATTTTTTTTTAAATTTCACTTAGTTCCGAGTAACCAGGTAACAGTGTCTTTCAAATGATCATTGTTTCTAGCTAAATTCTTTTTAAATACAAGTTTATTTCTTCTGTTTTTGAATTCTTGTATTTCATCTGACGCCAAATAAATAATCATTTGAATTTTATTTCGTTTTAAATAAAAAAGAAACAATAATAAAAATTTAAAAATATTTTGAAACAAGTGCGTCAATCATCGTTAAATGTTGCTGTTCAACGTCAAAGTTTAGAATGAATGAATGAATGAATGAATGAATGAATGAATGAATGAATGAATGAATGAATGAATGAATGAATTTATTTATTATTTATTTATGTATTATTTATTTATTTATTTATTTATTTATTTATTTATTTACATAATTATTAATCTCAATCACATGAAATTATAGAAGTATTAATTTAATAAAAAAAACTAGTGTGAGTACTGGTAACTCATAGATAAATATAGGTAATTAATCTGTTAATGAGGTTAACACCATGCAGGTACATTTTCCACGTAGAATATACTACCGTCCGGTTCAATTGGTTGGAATTTGCTTATGTTATCAACCAGTTACCTTATATGTTGATAAGGTATGCAGATTATCATTATAAAAAGCATTTTCTCTCTCCCATCACCATCACTTGTGTAATATTATTTTCTAATTTTGTTTAACGTAGGTTACATTTTACAATTAGTCACTCACAGAATTTAATGTACATTCAACAAGTAAAGTGAATTAAAGCTCTCAGATACCGTACTTTAATTAATGACTTATTAGTTTAAGATTAAAAAACCCAGAATATTACATTTTCATATTGAAAAAATTAAGTGATTAATAAATAAATAAATAAATTAATTAAATAAAAAAATTGAAATGGATTTAAGATAGTGTCTCCTTTCTTTTTGTAACAGATAATAATAATAATAATAATAATAATAATAATATAATAATAAAATAATAATAATTATTATTATTATTATTATATTTATTTTAAATAAGATATTTAACAAATGGAGTAAAATGACATATATGCATATATTTTTAAATTATTATCTAAAACATGAAAGTTTTAGAGCTGGTCACGTGATCACAGATCCTTATAGCTAACTTATATCTAAAGTATACACTTCTGAATCATCTCCTCCGTGGCCTAATGGATAAGGACGAAGGGTCAGATAAGAATGTATAGTCTGGGAACCTAAAGGTCGCGAGTTCCAGTCCCGCTGAGGACAAATTAGGTAAGAAGGTCAAATTAATATTCATATCAAGACAAGCAATATAGTAAATTGAATTGAAGGTGAAAAATGCAAATAAATAAATAATAATTAAATATAATAACATAAAAATAAAATAAAATAAAACATAGAATTCAATACATTAATAGCTGAATAAAAATTATTAAAAATAAATAAATTTTTTTAGTGAAATATTGCAAGAATAATTTTGATTTTTTTTTAATTATCTTTAACTTCATATTTATATAATTTGAAAATTTTACTCTGAATTATATATATATATTTAATCGTACAAAAAAAAAACATTCTAAATCTGAATTTAACATAAAGATGCATAAAGATTGCGTAAAGATGGCATAAAGAACTTTGGACATTATGCATCTTTATGCATATGCATAAAGATGGCATAAAGATTGGATAAAGACGGCATAAAGACTACATAAAGACATCTTTATGCCACCATTATGCCATCTTTATGCATGCATAAAGATGCGATTTCGTGCTGTGTTATTGTTTCGGTTTAGTTTCTTTAAACACGCATTGTAAATATTTTCGATTAGTTTTTAAAAAGTTTCAAATATATGTGACCTTAAAGTGTATGTATTATGTTACCTAAACGTAACAATACATGCCGTTGCTATAAAACTGGTTTTTAAAATACTAAGAAATTTAACTTTCTGTTTCACATTTAAAATAATAGGAATTATATCAATAGTTGTTACTAAATACAGATGATATAAATGAAACACCACTGACATATAGCCAATAACATATTTGTAGGACAAACCAGAGAAAGAAAGTTTAAGAGTTTCTGTCTTATCTGCAATTAAGTAAACTGACTTTAACATGCTAATATTAATACAATATTGTAGAACTTGTTCCCACAACAGGGACTTCGTAGAAAAAAAGCTGGTTACAGAAAAAATGTTGACACGGGGATATTGCAAGCCCAAATTTTTTAAGGACCTCAAAAATGTTTGATGACCGTCATCAAAACTTTACCTTGAATGTATATGACATACCATAGTTCCATGTTTCTATAATTCTTAATTTCGATTTCTCGCGTGCTGAATGTAACTAACTTAACAAAAAGTGATTAGCATTCCATTGCACATGGTCTCACTCACTTCTCTGGTAGAAGTTCACGTTTATAGTTGAATTTGTCAGCATAAGAGTTATTTTGCTTTGGGATTGTGGTTTGGACATTGATCGGTATGTTTGTTTTTGATTGATAACAATAGTTTAACACACAGGAAGCTTCCAGAGTAATCGGCACGCTAGCGATAACTTTTATTTATTCTTGTTTCAGTTTTCTTGATTGTAATGGATGTTACCGAGTGCATGTTTTTTTCTAGTTATGTTGTTTATTTCTAATAGATAATAATAGTTCAATCATGCTTCTCCATTTTTAGATCTGTAATAATCTTACTTTATATTTATTTCGATCTAGTTCCTTAAAAACCCGAGTACAAGTTTTTTTTCAGTAAAGAGTGATTTGCTTCTTATATATTACAATAGTTCAATTATACTTCGCACATTGAGATCTGCAATCGTATTAGTTCATTATTATTTCGGTTTAGTTTCTTTAAACATCTATTGTAAATATTTTCGATTAGTTTTTAAAAAGTTTCAAATATATATGACCTTAAAGTGTATGTATTATGTTACCTAAACGTAACAATACATGCCGTTGTTGTAAATCTGGTTTATAAAATATTAAGAAATATAACTTTCTGTTTCATATTTAAAATAATAGAAATTATATCAATAGTTGATACTAAATATAGATGATATAAATGATATACCATTGACATAAAGCCAATAACTTATTTATAGGACAAACCAGAGAAAAACAGTTTAAGAGTTTCTTTCTTAGTTGCAATTTAGTAAACTCACTTCAACACGCTAGTATTAATATAATATTGTAGAACTTGTTCCCACAACGGAAATTTATACAAAGAAGCAAGCTGCTTACAGAAAAATTGTTGACACGGGAATATTGCAAGAACATACTAATCATGCACCTCAAAACGTTTGATGACCGTCATCAAAAATTTACCCTGAATGTTTATTTCTAATACATAATAATAGTTCAATCATGCTTCACCCTTTTAAGATCTACAATGATCTTTTTTTTATAGTTATTTCAATTTTTTGTTTTAACACCCGAGTACATGTTTTTTCAGTAAAGAACGATTTGCTTTAAATATATAACAATAGTTAAATCATACTTCGCCCTTTGAGATCTGCAATGATCTTAGTTCATCATTATTTCAAGTTATTTTTTTAATACCCGTTGTAAATACCGTAAAAACTGTTTTTTAAATACTAACAAATTTAACTTTCTGATTTAAATTTAAATCAATAGTTGTTACTAAATATAGATGATATAAATGATACACCACTGACATATAGCCAATAACATATTTGTAGGGCAAACCAGAGAAAGAAAGTTTAAGAGTTTCTCTCTAGATGACGTTCTGTCTCTTAACAATCCTAAATTTGGAGACTATGTAAATGTCATCTATCCTAGTGAGCTTGAAATAAAAGACACGACTGATTCTTCAAGTTCTGCTTCATATTTAGACTTATACCTGAATTATGACGCACAAGAAAGGTTACATTTGAAACTTTATGACAAACGTGATGACTTCAATTTTTCTATTTTCAACTTTCCTTTTTTATGCAGCAATATACCTGCTTCTCCTGCTTATGGTGTATTTGTTTCCCAATTAATACGCTATGGTAGAGCTCGTTCCCATTACGGGGACTTTGTACAATGAAGTAGGCTGCTTGCAAATAAATTGTTGACTCAGGGATATTGCAAGCCTAGGCTTATCAAGGCCCTCAAAAAGTTTTATGGCCGTCATCACAGTACTGTTGATAAGTTTGATGTCTCTGTGTCCAGGATTGCCTTGGATTTATTTGACGTCTCGTAGTTCCATGTCCCTTTCATACAATTTTGATTACACACGTGACGGGTGTAGCTAGCTAAACAGGAGGTGCTTACCCTTCCGGAGCACCCGGCCTTACTTCCCTGGTGGAAGATCACGTGTCTAACCTAACTTGTCAGTTCCAAAGTTTTTACTTTGCTTCTGGATTGTGATTCGGAAATGGATAAGTATGTTTGTTTTTGATTATCTGCAATTTAGTAAACTGACTTTAACATGCTAATATTAATACAGTATTGTAGAACTTGTTCCCTCAACGGGGACTTCGTAAAAAGAAGCAAGCTGTTGACAGAAAAAAATGTTGACACGGGGATATTGCAAGCCCAGGTTAATTAAGGACCTCAAAAAAGTTTGATGACCGTCATTAAAAATTTACCTTGAATGTGTATGACATACCATAGTTCCATGTTCCTATAATTCTTAATTTCGATTTCTCGCGTGCTGAATGTAACTAACTTAACAAAAAGTGCTTACCATTCCACCGCACAGGGTCTCACTCACTTCTCTGATAGAAGTTCACGTTTATAATTTAATATGTCAGCATAAGAGTTATTTTGCTTTGGGATTGTGGTTTGGACATTGATCGGTATGTTTGTTTTTGATTGATAACAATAGTTTAACACACAGGAAGCATTCCAGAGTAATCAGCACGCTAGCGATAACTTTTTTTTTTATTCTTGTTTTAGTTTTCTTGATTGTAATGGATGTAACCGAGTACATGTTTTTCCTAGTTGTGTAGTTTATTTCTAATAGATAATAATAGTTCAATCATGCTTCTCCATTTTGAGATCTGTAATAATCTTACTTTATATTTATTTTGATTTAGTTTCCTTAAACACCCGAGTACAAGTTTTTTTTAATAAAGAGTGATTTGCATCTAATATATTATAATAGTTCAACCATACTTCGCACATTGAGATCAGCAATCGTCTTAGTTCATTATTGTTTCGGTTTAGTTTCTTTAAACACCCATTGTAAATATTTTCGATTAGTTTTTAAAAAGTTTAAAATATATGTGACCTTAAAGTGTATGTATTATGTTACCTAAACGTAACAATACATGCCGTTGTTGTAAAACTAGTTTTTAAAATACTAAGAAATTTAACTTTCTGTTTCACATTTAAAATATTACGAATTATATCAATAGTTGTTACTAAATATAGATGATATAAATTATACACCACTGACATATAGCCAATAACTTATTTGTAGGACAAACCAGAGAAAAATATTTATGAGTTTCTGTCTTTTTTGCAGTTTAGTAAACTCACTTCAACACCCTAGTATTAATATAATATTGTAGAACTTGTTCCCACAACGGTAATTTATACAAAAAAGCAAGCTGCTTACAAAAAAATTGTTGACACGGGAATATTGCAAGAACATACTAATCAAGGACCCCTTATAATAGTTCAATCATGCTTCGCCCTTTTGAGATCTACAATGATCTTTTTTATAGTTATTTCTATTTAGTTTCTTTTAACACCCGAGTACATGTTTTTTCAGTAAAGAATGATTTGCTTTAAATATATAACAATAGTTAAATCATACTTCGCCCTTTTAGATCCGCAATGATCTTAGTTCATTATTATTTCGGTTTAGTCATTTTTTCAATACCCATTGTAAATACTGTAAAAACTGGGTTTTTAAATACTTAGAAATTTAACTTCCTGTTTCATATTTAAAATGATAAGAATTAAATCAATAGTTGTTACTAAATATATATGAGCCGGTGCATGCGAAAACCTACAACTTGGACAAATTTTTTTAAATTGAGATTTTTACATATTATGAAAGTCCATTATGTTTTATACATGTAAACACATTTTTAAAGTACAACACAAATCCTAAAATGTAAAAATCGCGTCGCAAAAACTTGGATGACGTCACAATTTATTGGCCAAGTGTTCATGAGTGCTTTCAATTTTGCACTCAATTTTCAGTACTCGAACATCGTTTAACAAAATGATTGTCACTCTCCGACGGTGCTGGACATGTAATATCTTGATACATTAATCTCACATGGTGTAACTGAGTTTAATCAGTATTTTAAAATCTTGTCGGTCTCTGTTTTATCGAATTGTAGCGACTTGATCTGGTCGATCCGTAAAGGTACATGATCAACAGACCTCTTTACAAATGTAAAGGTAGTCTCAGAACCATCGATATTACGGTCCCTGATCTTCAAAAAATTTTCACGGGGTTCTATACTTGGAAGTCTTAAATGTATCGAATGTTTCTGTATAAAAATTCAAAATATGTATTACAGATATATCTTATTACCTTTTTAAATCTCCCTACAAACTCAATATCATTCCGATTCCCATCATAAAGTATAGGTATGATTGGTCATTTTACAAGAAAAGTAGTTTCAATTATAAAAAACATTTTGTTTACAATTTTTAAAACCCATTGTATTTTATAATTCTTGACTTATGTGGTCATTTAAATGAATCGCGTGCATTATAATTCTTGATTAAAAAATGAATAAATAAATAAAAAAACTTCTTGAATGCACTGGTGCTTGTGCATTCCAATAAACATGCTATCGATTTGATATTTTGAAATTCTTTTTTATCTCAGTTAAATTTTAAAGATAATTAAAGGTGCTGATAAAATGATACAGGACTGAAATAAGCTGATTAAAATGTTTTCCCATCTTTCAATTCCCGGTTTCTGGGTCCATAAACACTATATGCAATGCTTTTTATTGCAGATATATGCAGATTTAGTAACAGTACTAATTTCCAAGAGTGCCAACATCGATCCAACTGTATTGGCACTTTAATTGCGCAAATCCTATAGAACTCCTGTCTATGAGGCATCGTACATGTCCTGCAATCTGCATTTATCAAAAAAGTGAATGCAGTGTTGAGTCCTTCCAGAATGCACCATTCGAAATAAGTCATTGTATACATATTTTTGTTCTGTCTTGTAAAGTATTCAAAATTTTTGTAATAGCACACAAACTGCTGTATATTTGAAATTCGTTCGTATCAATGTAAGACATCGGAATTAATACATTTTTTTAAATTATACAGACCAGTTCGGTACTGTCTGCCTGTTTCTCGTCCATTAAGTGATTCAGATAACCGTACATAAACAATCTGGATTTTACGGGGTGTCAGAAAATAA
This sequence comes from Anadara kagoshimensis, assembly GCA_021292105.1. NCBI lineage: Eukaryota > Metazoa > Mollusca > Bivalvia > Arcoida > Arcidae > Anadara > Anadara kagoshimensis. The sequence goes on from CM037874.1 coordinate 47,107,138, forward strand.
AGTGCACCCATCTGTCTATCAAAATATGGTTTATTGATAAATTGATTAATTAATTGATTGATTGAAAGACGATCTACGTCCTAGTCAAGAATATTTCACTTGTATCGAGGACGTCGCCAGCTATAAGTAAAGTAGTAGAACATTATTTTACCTTTGTAGTGTGTCTGTTATATGAAAAATATACCCCTAGTACCATCTCCATTGGTTTAGAGTGAAAAAAAAGTTTGAATGGATTGCCAAGTGCAATAACAGGAAGGATTTTTAACAATGCCTGCGATGACATGGGGCATCGGTGTTTAGGGGCTTTTCCGAAGGACTCCGTGATTTTCATTTCTAAATGCCGAATGCATTTTCAAGTTTTTGTCAGACCCTGTCTGGAATCGAACCCACGACCTCTCACATAAGAAGCGTGCATTCTACCAATTAAGCTACCGTTGTATACATACATTCTGTGCGAAGTCAAAAGAAACAGATTGTTTTGGTACACAGGCGCAACTGGTACACTTGGTATTAAGATTCTGAATAGTTCTTCTTGTGTCTTTGTAAGACAGGTCTTAAAAACATAATTTTTTCTTCTTCTTTTTTTACAAATATGAGAAAAAAAAAGAAACTAAAATTCTTTTTTAGAAAAGCTGTATTTCTTCTGTTTTGCCCATCATATCCATATTAAAATCAAAACATGCAGATATGGGCTTTTTAGGTGTTTGGTCAAGGAATGTTCAAATCGGCCTAATGCATTTCTTAGCATAGCATGCGCAAGTGACCAGGTTTTTTTCCGACGATATTAAGTAAACACATGTGGTATTTAAAACAAATAGTTTATAGTTAAATCGATAAAATTTAAACAACAATTATAAATAACGTAGGCAAATGGCCCTTTGTCCTTTAGCAAAACACGTTTTCTGATATAATTCATGAATTGACCTCTTACTTTTGTATTGGTGGAATTTTATCTCGACCTCTAAGTGGAGAAGAAAATGGCACCTCGTTCTCATCTGCATAATCAATAAAATGCAATTCACAATTATTTCAACACCTTTAATATTGATTAAGAGGCCGCGGTGGCCTAATGGATAAGACGTTAAGTCTACAAGTCCATGGCTTCTCACCGCTGTAAGTTCGAGTCCCGCTTAGACCACATGTGAAAAAAGTGAATTTTCCTTGCTGTTGGCCTTTACTGGTTATCATTTTATTGGACTGGGGGAATGCTTGTCTGCTGCGTACTCGGTGAGCTACCACTTTAAAAAACGCCCTGAGTGCGCGCTAGTACAAGGCAGACCATACAACACACTCGCACTCCACATGCAAACACAAAATTGTTCATAGATTAATCCATATAGATTAATAAAATAATTCTCGTCGCGAATAGCTGAAAAATTGTTAATGCGACGTGAAGCAACATTCACCCAACTAAGCCATTAATAATGAAGTCATTATGAGATTTTTTTAACCCTATTCTCATGTGTTCTTGGATCATTTAAATTATTCTTCACATGACGAATGATGAAGCTTAAAACAATTTCTCTGGTGGGACACCGTATCTTAAATACTACCCGACAAATTACTCTACGTTTAGAGTGAAATTATTGTGATTATTCTGTCCCTCTCCTCGTTTTGTTTGTTTTCTTTGGTTGTCTTATACTTCATACTAATGGACCCTATCATGCAACCTCCAGTATTTATTAAAATAACTTAAAAAAATAATAATGATAAAAAAACTTCAGAGGGATTCGAACTCTAGGAGCCTGTGTTTAAAAAAAAAGGTGTAAGCCCTAAGTCGTATTCACAACACCACGACGACAACTTATGCAGCGCAATGTTATACAATGTATAAAATGTGTTATGAAATGTGTTATGTCACAGCTAAGGCCAGTAACTCTTCATTTGTTTACATTCAATGACTGTTGCTGGATCTTGTTACCGATAATATTTAATTTAGTCGCTACATCTTCATTGAAAAGACACATAAAATCGTAAGACACATTTTATTAAACATGTTGTATGTTATTTCCCGGGTGATACACACATAATTTTTCCGGGTCATATAGCGCGCTCTCTCTCTCTCTTTCTCTTATTTAGAAAAAAAAATGGGAAGATCTTTGAATTTATTATAATTTTGTATTATATTATTAATATTGATAGAAAGGTTTATAAAACGTTACCAATATCAGTTTCGAAATATTTTAATACAATCATTTCCATACTCCTAAATTACATGACCAAACTGAGTGCTCGTCCACACATACATAAATAAACATACATATATAAATGCTGTAAAAACATATGGATGAATTAAAAAACGCAAACTCATCTGTCTCTCCTTCAGTTACAATATTTTACTACCCCAACACTGAAAATCACTCCTTTAAAATCAGTTTTAACTTCAACTCGTTCTAAAAGTTAAAACCTCAAACTTGTAAATTGACGCACAATACTTGCAGTTGACTTCCGTGTTTGTGACGTAAATTCGTCGTGATTTTTCTCAATTGTGACGTAATTGCCAAGTTGTAGGTTTTTGCATGTACTGGCTCATATGATATAAATTACATATTATACAAGTTTTAATTTCACAGCACTAGACGGCCGTTTCGGAATACAATTCCTCATCAGTAGTGCTTGGACCAAAATTATCAAACCAAAATTATTTAAGATGTTGAAAAGCTATCGAAAGGACCAAAACTTTTTTTACCAAATTAAGCTGAGGAAATTAGTAAACTGACGTTAACATGCTAATATTAATACAATATTGTAGAAATTGTTCCGACAACAGGGACTTCGTAGAAAAAAGCTGGTTACAGAAAAAATGTTGACACGGGGATATTGCAAGCCCAGACTTATCAAGGACATCAAAAAAGTTTCGATTTCTCGCGTGCTGAATGTAACTAACTTAACAAAAAGTGCTTACCATTCCATCGCATAGGTTTCACTCACTTCTCTGATAGAAGTTCACGTTTATAATTTAATTTGTCAGGCGATATCTATGCTGGTAGCTGGTGCCCCGAGGATATCACCAACTCAGTAGGCAATAATTTCGTATTATTGTCAGAAATATACTATAATTGTCTAAATTTCCTGCAAGTTAAAATTTAAAATTTCTTAAAAACTAAGGTATACTCCATCATGCAAAGTATTTCCTTAGCTTATTTGGTGAAATATATTTTGGTCCTTTGGGTAGCTTTTAAACATCTTCAAAATACTTTGGATTCATAATGTTGGTCCAAGCACTACTGATGAGGAATTGTATTCCGAAAAGGCCGTCTTGTGCTGTAAATTTAAAACTGGTATAATATGTAATCAGCATAAGAGTTATTTTGCTTTGGGACTGTAGTTTGGACATTGATAGGTATGTTTACTTTTGATTGATAACAATAGTTTAACACGCAGGAAGCATTTAAGAGTAATCAGTACGCCAGCGATAACTTTTATTTATTCTTGTTTTAGTTTTCTTGATTGTAAAGGATGTAACCGAGTACATGTTTTTCCTAGTTATGTAGTTTATTTCTAATAGATAATAATAGTTCTATCATGCTTCTCCATTTTGAGATCTGTAATAATCTTACTTCGATTTATTTCGATTTAGTTTCCTTAAACACCCAAGTACAAGTTTGTTTTAATAAAGAGTGATTTGCTTTAATATATTACAATAGTTCAATCATACTTCGCACATTGAGATCTGTAAACGTCTTAGTTCATTATTGTTTCGGTTTAGTTTCTTTAAACACCCATTGTAAATATTTTCGATTAGTTTTTAAAAAGTTTCAAATATATGTGACCTTAAAGTGTATGTATTATGTTACCTAAACGTAACAATACATGTCGTTGTTGTAAAACTAGTTTTTAAAATACTATGAAATTTAACTTTCTGTTTCACATTTAAAATAATAGGAATTATATCAATGGTTGTTACTAAATATGGATGATATAAATGATACTCCACTGACATATAGCCAATAACGTATTTGTAGGACAAACCAGAGAAAAAAATTAAGAGTTTCTGTCTTATTTGCAATTTAGTGAACTCACTTCAACACGCTAGTATTAATATAATATTGTAGAACTTGTTCCCACAACGGAAATTTATACAAAGAAGCAAGCTGCTAACAGATAAATTGTTCACACGGGAATATTGCAAGAACATACTAATCAAGGACCTCAAAACGTGTGATGACATTCATAAAAAATTTACCCTGAATGTTTATTTCTAATAGATAATAATAGTTCAATCATGCTTCGCCCTTTTGAGATCTACAATGATTTTTTTTATAGTTATTTCAATTTAGTTTCTTTAAACACCCGAGTACATGTTTTCTCAGTAAAGAATGATTTGCTTTTAATATATAACAATAATTAAATCATATTTCGCCCTTTGAGATCTGCAATGATCTTAGTTTATTATTATTTCAAGTTAGTTTTTTTCAATACCCATTGTAAATACCGTAAAAACTGTTTTTTAAATACTAACAAATTTAACTTCCTGTTTCACATTTAAATCAATAGTTGTTACTAAATATAGATGATATAAATGATACACCACTGACATATAGCCAATAGCATATTTGTAGGACAAACCAGAGAAAGAAAGTTTAAGAGTTTCTGTTTAATCTTCAATTTAATAAACTGACTTTAACATGCTAATATTAATACAATATTGTAGAACTTCTTCCCACAACAGGGACTTCGTAGAAAAAAGCTGGTTACAGAAAAAATGTTGACACGGGGATATTGCAAGCCCAGATTTATTAAGTACCTCAAAAATGTTTGATGACCGTCATCAAAACTTTACCTTGAATGTATATGACATACCATAGTTCCATGTTCCTACAATTCTTAATTTCGATTTCTCGCGTGCTGAATGTAACTAACTTAACAAAAAGTGCTTACCATTCCATTGCACACGGTCTCGCTCACTTCTCTGGAAGAAGTTTACGTTTTTAATTTAATGAGTCAGCATAAGAGTTATTTTGCTTTGGGATTGTGGTTTGGACATTGATCGGTATGTTTGTTTTTGATTGATAACAATAGTTTAACACACAGGAAGCATTCCAGAGTAATCAACACGCTAGCGATAACTTTTATTTATTCTTGTTTTAGTTTTCTTGATTGTAAAGGATGTAACCGAGTACATGTTTTTCCTAGTTATGTAGTTTATTTCTAATAGATAATAATAGTTCTATCATGCTTCTCCATTTTGAGATCTGTAATAATCTTACTTTATATTTATTTCGATTTAGTTTCCTTAAACACCCAAGTACAAGTTTGTTTTAATAAAGAGTGATTTGCTTTAATATATTACAATAGTTTAATCATACTTCGCACATTGAGATCTGTAATCGTCTTAGTTCATTATTGTTTCGGTTTAGTTTCTTTAAACACCCATTGTAAATATTTTCGATTAGTTTTTAAAAAGTTTCAAATATATGTGACCATTAAGTGTATGTATTATGTTACCTAAACGTAACAATACATGTCGTTGTTGTAAAACTAGTTTTTAAAATACTATGAAATTAACTTTCTGTTTCACATTTAAAATAATAGGAATTATATCAATGGTTGTTACTAAATATGGATGATATAAATGATACTCCACTGACATATAGCCAATAACGTATTTGTAGGACAAACCAGAGAAAAAAAATTAAGAGTTTCTGTCTTATTTGCAATTTAGTGAACTCACTTCAAACACGCTAGTATTAATATAATATTGTAGAACTTGTTCCCACAACGGAAATTTATACAAAGAAGCAAGCTGCTAACGAGGAATTGTTGACACGGGAATATTGCAAGAACATACTAATCAAGGACCTCAAAACGTGTGATGACATTCATAAAAAATTTACCCTGAATGTTTATTTCTAATAGATAATAATAGTTCAATCATGCTTCGCCCTTTTGAGATCTACAATGATTTTTTTTATAGTTATTTCAATTTAGTTTCTTTAAACACCCGAGTACATGTTTTCTCAGTAAAGAATGATTTGTTTTAAATATATAACAATAGTTAAATCATACTTCGCCCTTTGAGATGTGCAATGATCTTAGTTCATCAATATTTCAAGTTAGTTTATCAATACCCATTGTAAATACCGTAAAAACTGTTTTTTTAATACTAAGAAATTTAACTTCCTGCTTCACATTTAAATCAATAGTTGTTACTTAATATAGATGATATAAATGATACACCACTGACATATATCCAATAACATATTTGTAGGATTAAACAGAGAAAAAAGTTTAAGAGTTTCTGTCTAATTTCTAATTGTGTAAACTCACTTCAACACGATAGTATTAATATAATATTGTAGAACTTGTTCCCACAACGGGAATTTATACAAAGAAGCAAGCTGCTTACAGAAAAATTGTTGACACGGGAGAATATTGCAAGAACATAGTAATCAAGGACCTCAAAACGTTTGATGACCATCATCAAAAATTTACCCTGAATTTTATTTCGAATAGATAATAATAGTTCAATCATGCTTCACCCTTTTGAGATCTACAATTATCTTTTTTTATAATTATTTCAATTTAGTTTTTTTTAACACTCGACTACATGTTTTTTTTCAGTAAAGAATGATTTGTTTTAAATATTTAACAATAGTTAAATCATACTTCGCCCTTTGAGATGTGCAATGATCTTAGTTCATCAATATTTCAAGTTAGTTTTTATCAATACCCATTGTAAATACCGTAAAAACTGTTTTTTTAAATACTAAGAAATTTAACTTCCTGTTTCACATTTAAATCAATAGTTGTTACTTAATATAGATGATATAAATGATACACCACTGACATATATCCAATAACATATTTGTAGGATTAAACAGAGAAAAAAGTTTAAGAGTTTCTGTCTAATTTCTAATTGTGTAAACTCACTTCAACACGATAGTATTAATATAATATTGTAGAACTTGTTCCCACAACGGGAATTTATACAAAGAAGCAAGCTGCTTACAGAAAAATTGTTGACACGGGAATATTGCAAGAACATAGTAATCAAGGACCTCAAAACGTTTGATGACCATCATCAAAAATTTACCCTGAATGTTTATTTCGAATAGATAATAATAGTTCAATCATGCTTCACCCTTTTGAGATCTACAATTATCTTTTTTTATAATTATTTCAATTTAGTTTTTTTTAACACTCGACTACATGTTTTTTTTCAGTAAAGAATTATTTGCTTTAAATATTTAACAATAGTTAAATCATACTTCGCCCTTTGAGATCTGCAATGATCTAAGTTCATTATTATTTCAAGTTAGTTTTTATCAATACCCATTGTAAATACCTTAAAAACTGTTTTTTTAAATACTAACAAATTTAACTTCCTGTTTCACATTTAAGTCAATAGTTTTTACTAAATATAGATGATATAAATGATACACCACTGACATATAGCCAATAACATATTTGTAGGACAAACCAGAGAAAGAAAGTTTAAGGGTTTCTGTCTTATCAGCAATTTAAGAAACATGCTAATATTAATACAATATTGTAGATCTTGTTCCCACAACGGGGACTTCGTAGAAAGAAGCAAGCTGCTTACAGAAAAAATGTTGACACGGGGATATTGCAAGCCTAGATTTATTAAGGACCTCAAAAAAATTTGATGACAGTCATCAAAACTTTACCTTGAATGTATATGACATACAATAGTTCCATGTTCCTATAATTCTTAATTTCGATTTCTCGCGTGCTGAATTTAACTAACTTAACAAAAAGTGCTTACCATTCCATCGCACATGGTCTCACTCACTTCTCTGGTAGAAGTTCAAGTTTATAATTTAATTTGTCAGCATAAGAGTTATTTTGCTTTGGGATTGTAGTTTGGACATAGATCGGTATGTTTGTTTTTTATTGATAACAATAGTTTAATACGCAGGAAGCATTCCAGAGTAATCAGCACGCTAGCGATAACTTTTATTTATTCTTGTTTTAGTTTTTTTTATTGTAATGGATGTAACCGAGTACATGTTTTTCCTAGTTATGTAGTTTATTTCTAATAGATAATAATAGTTCAATCATGCTTCTCCATTTTGAGATCTGTAATAATCTTACTTTATATTTATTTCGATTTAGTTTCCTTAAACACCCAAGTACAAGTTTTTCTTCAGTAAAGTGTGATTTGCTTCTTACATATTACAAAAGTTCAATCATACTTCGCACATTAAGATCTGAAATCGTCTTAGTTTATTATTGTTTCGGTTTAGTTTCTTTCAACTCGCATTGTAAATATTTTCGATTAGTTTTTATAAAAATTCAAATATACGTGACCTTAAAATGTATGTATTATGTTACCTAAACGTAACAATATATGCCGTTGTTGTAAAACTGGTTTTTAAAATACTAAGAAATTTAACTTTCTGTTTCACATTTAAAATAATGGGAATTATATCAATAGTTGTTACTAAATATAGATGATGTAAATGATAAACTATTGACATATAGCCAATAACGTATTTGTTGGACAAACCAGAGAGAAAATGTTTAAGAGTTTCTGTCTCATTTGCAATTTAGTGAACTCACTTCAACACGCTAGTATTAATATAATATTGTAAAACTTGTTCCCACAACGGGAAAGTATACAAAAAAGCAAGCTGCTTACAGAAAACTTGTTGACACATGAATATTGCAAGAACATACTAATCAAGGACCTTTAAACGTTTGATGACTGTCATAAAAAATTTGCCCTGAAGGTTTATTTCTAATAGATAATAATAGTTCAATCATGCTTCGCCCTTTTGAGATCTACGATGATCTTTTTTATAGTTATTTTTTATTTACTTTCCTTTAACACCCGAGTACATGTTTTCTCAGTAAAGAATGATTTACTTTAAATATATAACAATAGTTAAATCATACTTCACCCTTTGAGATCTGCAACAATCCAGAAGCAAAGTAAAAACTTTGGAACTGACAAGTTAGGTTAGACAAGTGAACTTCCACCAGGCAAGTGAGGCCGGGTGCTCCGGAAGGGTAAGCACCTCCTGTTTAGTTAGCTACATCCGTCACGTGTATAATTAAAATTGGGTGAAAGGAACATGGAACTATGAGACGTCAAATATATCCAAGGCAATTCTAGACATAGAGACATCAAACTTATCAACAATACTGTGATGACGGCCATAAAACTTTTTGAGGGCCTTGATAAGCCTAGACTTGCAACATCCCTGAGTCAACAATTTATTTGCAAGCAGTCTACTTCGTTGTACAAAGTCCCCGTAGTGGGAACAAGCTCTACCATAGCGTATTAATTGGGAAACAAATACACCATAAGCAGGAGAAGCAGGTATATTGCTGCATAAAAAAGGAAAGTTGACAATAGAAAAATTGAAGTCATCACGTTTGTCATAAAGATTCAAACCTAGCCTTTCTTGTGCGTCATAATTCAGGCATAAGTCTAAATATGAAGCAGAACTTGAGGAATCAGTAGTGTCTTTTATTTCAAGCTCACTAGGATAGATGACATTTACATAGTCACACCTACTTATTGACCCAACATGGCCCATATATAAACTTGACCTTGCTTTGGTCATGAACATTGTTCTCGACAAATTATATCAAGATTTGACAAAACATATGGACTCTAGACTAGAGTGTTTACAATGTTTTTCTTAATTTGATCTAGTGACCTACTTACTGATCCAACATGACCCATATACATATCTGACCTTGCTCTGGTGATAAACGTTGTTCTGGACAAATAATATGAAAATTGGACAAAAAATATGGACTCTATAGTGTTAAAAACGTTTTTCTATGATTTGACTAAGTGACTGATTTATTGACCCAACATGACCCATATACGAACTTTACTTAGTTTTTGTCCTGAAAACTATTCTGGACAAGTGTGATGAAGTTATAACTAAACATGTGGCCTCTCTAGAGTGTTAACAATGAAAAGTTGACGAACAACGCAGGACGGACGTCGGAGAAAGACTGATCACAATAGCTCACTTGAGCACTTTGTGCTCAGGCGAGCTAAAAATTGATAGTTTTCCAGATGATCAACCATTTCGATTTTCTGTTGTTTCTAAGACCTTGACCTTTGAACTCATGACCTTCATTTACATATCAAAATGACACATTGTCTACATGGAGTGTCCAGGTTAGGTTGGTACTCGTATCTACAGTACTTGCCTATCAAAACTGACAAATGTTTAAAACAGACCTTATGACATCTAGATATCAGTGAAATATTCTGGACAAGAAAAAACTCATTCAATCGATCGATTAAAGTGTGCGGGATTGTGCTCAACAGGTGGCCAGGTAGCTCAATGGCAAAGCATTCTGTTAGTATGGGAAGGTCCCAGTTTTCCATGTGCATTTGTCTCAAAGTCTCTTTTCTGTTACAAAGGCAACCATTACCCCATGTTGGTTTAATAAATCTTAGTGTGAAAAAGTGTTTGTTGGTTTGCTTTCCAAAGGTCTGTGGTTTTCTCTTGGCACTCCAGTTTCCTCCACCATTTACGATATAACTGCCTTGATATAAGTGAAAATACTCTTGACTTTAGTAAAATAAAAAAACCCAGTTATATTATACTGGCATGTATCTAGACAATCAGTTCAGGAATGGTGGAATGGATTAAAACAGGTTTACACCCAAGTCAAGATTCTTTCAATTATATTGAGATGATCATTTCTGAGATGATGGGAGTCTAGAAATGATATTTTACTTCCCAGACAAGATTTTTTTCACTTGTACCAAGAGTTGGTGAAGTTGAGTATTGATTCTTCATACCTGTTAAGATTCTATCACTTATCTTGATAGGGTGGACTAATGGTGTTTTATATTTAATTACTTCCCAGTCAAGATTCTTCAAGATCCTGTTTCAGGCTGTCAAATTGCTGACATCCAACCCAGCTGTATATTGATAGGTGGATTTAGTCTATGAACCATCAATGCTGCAACAGAAAATTAAAACGGACCACAAAGCAATGCATTCTATTCCAGGATAGAAATAGATTTTAAGAAATAAAAATTCTGATTAAAGTATATAAATAAGTACATAAAAATTTAAAAACTCACCAGTGATCAACATGATCAAATAGATGAATAAATGAAACCCATGCAGACAGATTTAAAATAGTTGTATAATCTGAATGAGTGGATCAATTGAGTGATTGATTGAAATGTGTTTACATGTCTTTTATATTGAGACATACTAGCTTTTGGTGAAGTGGCAGATAATTTTTATGTTCTCAGGGCCAGGTTCTGTGAGCTTTTTTTATGTACAACACCTGCCGTGGCACGGTACATCAATTTTTAAGGTTTCTTCATTTCTTAATGTTGATTCTTAGTAAAATAACAGCCAGTACCTATTTTCTAGTGGCTGGGATTGGAACCCACAACCTCCCACATATGAAGCAAGCACTCCAATGATTGAGCTACTGCAGTGGTTTCTGAATGAGTGGAGTATCACTGTATAATACCCCACTCAAGATTCTTATGGTACAAAAAAGAGGTAAATTCTGAAGGTTTTAATTCTGAGAGGGTGGAGGAAATCAGAGTACCTGAAAAAACCTTTTGGGCTGACAATGTAATTTTCATACTGTAAGGCTAAGGTCCTTGATGATTAAGTTGTCTAAATAGATAAAACACAAGCTTACTGTTACAGATCAGTGTCTCTCAATACCTAGATTAGAATCTCACTTCTGAGTAAGAGATGGACATAGCTCACTAACTGAAAGAATGTTCTTGGAAATAGCAAGGTCCATCAAGAATATACTGAAAGTAAGACTGAAAAATAAGGGGGAAACACATGTTGGGCTACTGATTATAGCAACACTGTCAGTGAACACCAAAGGGTGTTGAAAGTTGTGTATTGACACCTGATGTGATTTAATCAAAATAACTCTGAGGACAGTTGGCCATTTTTTTATCCATGATAATGCCATTAATGGAATAAAAGATTCAGGAAACTCTGAAAATAATCAGGTACTCTACCGTCCTGGAGTTAACTTTATTTACATTTTTGACATTTATATTTATTATTTATTTATCTAAAATAGCTTGAACTTAAACTTTAAGCCGTGTCATTGTGTATAAGTCAAAGTACCGAAGGACCTATTGCCGAGTTTTCCAAGGGACAACTGTTGCCGAGGGGCCGAAAGTTGGGCAGCTTAGTGTTTAACTTCCGACATGCCTAGTAGAATAATTTGGTAAGGAAATTGTTACTTTATTATGGGTACGAATTCAAAGCGGTACGTGAAATCCTACCACACAAGTTTTTAAACTGACGTGCAGTCATTGATCTTGTGAAGTTTAAAATGGATAAGTTGTGTGAAAATAAACGTGTGAAGATCAGAGGACAACCGTCAACTTGTGCGGATCATATGCATAGTTGAACTCATATACTGTACACGCTAATCTCGGAATTACTTCGAGTAATCACTTTGTCTGGTTTCACAAAGTTTACACATAAACAAAATGCATGGTCTAACCGTCCTTACCTGACATTATCATCGTGGTGAATGTCCCACAGTGCTCAAAATCATCGTCTGATGTCTCCAATGTCCTCCGTTTTCATATTTAATTTAGCGGTTTTCACTGTATATTCCGCCTATTGACAGGAGAACTCACGTGGCTATTCTAAGCGTACCTTTACACACTATATTATGTTCGTGTATCCGTAAATCTAAATGGACACTTGAGTGGGCGTCATGTTTGATCTATGAACAAAATGGCTTCTTTGGAAGGTATCTCGAGATGCCGATCACCAATTAGAAAAGTGATGCATTGAACTTTGAACTCAATGAAATCGTACGACTGAACATTACGTGCAATTTGGCGTTTTTTTGCGCATTCGAAGACAGGGTTGAGTTTAAACATTTTCTATAAAGTTTGTACATATAAAAGAAAAATATAAAAACACCGTTATTTTCTTAATACTTAAATATATTCAGCCGACTTTCAAGTTGATAACTTAAGTGGCGTTTGAGAAAAAGCTGTTAAATGCAGGACTGCATTTGATATTGAAATGATTATAATGATATGCAGAAATGGCGCACATTGTGTATTGTAAGACAGCTGCACGTGCCAGCTCGCGGATTTTTTAATTTTGGATGATAGGGTCGACTTTTTCGTAAGATCTTAAACATTTTTTAATCAATTGACGACTTTTTCGTACAATGATCGGTTATTGAACGGGAGTGGTTTGAACAGCTGGAAAACAGAATTGTTTATGAAAAGTCCATTATTAAGTCCATTTCCCCAAAATAAAGTATGATCCGAAGTTTTCCCAGAATTCAAATCAAGTTAGATAGCTAGATCGCATTAGACTCCATAAACTCAGAAATTTTGAGCAAAATCCTTAATTTTTTCTCAACTTTCTAAGTGCTGATATATGCGGCAAAAAAGGGCAAAGTTGTCGCCTTTATCATTTCACATCCAAAGGGTGTTCTGAATGAATTCGTTACTAATCCTCTAGATTGTTCCATTCTTTACTAGTTTGGCGACACTTTTAGGGGTTTCGCAGAGCTTGCCACTCAAAAGTTTGACAGCTCCCTTCGAGCTTTTGACAGTTCGGCCCCTTGACCAGTCAACACGTCCAAGCTGTCCAGTCAAATGTTTGGAGCTCATTCTGCCCCTAAGCAGCTATAGACTTCCCACAGGCCCTTCGGCAGCCGACCTTTGGAACCATTTCGACATCATTATTTTATCTGTATTTATTAAAAAAATAATTTGGTAAAGAAATGGTTACTTTATTATGGGTACGAATTCAAAACGGTACGTTAAATCCTACTACACAAGTTTTAAACAGACGTGCCGTCATTGGTCTTGTGAAGTTAAAAATGGATAAGTTGTGTGAAAATAAACATGAGAAGATCAGAGGACAACCGACAACTTGTGAGGATAATATGAAATTCAGATATAGAATAATTTTGTTAACACAGTTGCCAAAGTTGGACTCGTACCAGCGTACGCTTTGACACTTCATAAAGAGATCGGCCAGTTTGGTTTTATTTCCGCAATGAACATTCAGAAAGCTTTGTCTTTTGTTTAGTATGTGTTTAAACATTCTATTATGTTACTTAAGGCAGAAAATACACCATAATAACGTCTAGTAACGCCACCTTGCCAACCGTCAGTATCATCAAAGAACATGGACATGGCTCCTTGCAGTTGAAGGCATCTCAAGAAGCCGTTCGCTGATTGGATGGTTATAATGATATGCCAGAATCGCACGTGCAACTTGGCGCACTTTGTGTATTGGAAGACAGGGTTGATTTTAAACATTTATTTTGAATTTTGTACATTATAATAAAAAACAAAACAAAAAAACCCATTATTTTTCTAATACTTTAAAATATATTTTGACCGACTTTCAAGTCGGTAACTAAAGAAATGACTACGTTTTTTTAAAAAATCCATTCCCACACAGTCTGCACGCGCTAAGTAGCGGAATTTTTATTTTTGGCGATAGGGTCAACTTTAAACATTTATTTTGGATTTTGTGTACAAGATAGAAAAAATATATATATATCGTTTTTTTTTTCCACAAGATCCTAAACTTTTTTTCAGTCAATGGACGACTTTTTCGTACAATGAACGGTTATTGAGCAGGAATCGGTTAAAGAAATGTCAAACAGATTTTTTTTCGGAAAAATCCATTTCGGTATGATCCCGAATTTCTCAAAATTGCAACTAAGTTAGATAGCTTGATCGCATTAGACTCCATAACCTCAGAAATTTTAGCAAAATCTACCGAGCAGTTTTCAAGGTCCTAAAAGTGCAAGAATATGCTGCTAAAAAGGGAAAAGTTGTCGCCTTTATCATTTCACATCCAGAGGATGTTCCGAATGAATTCGTCACTATCCTCTAGATTGTTCCATTCTTTATAGGCAGGAGATGAAAATCATCTTGTCCTCAGGGAGGTTTGAACCCACGACCCTTGACATCGGAAGTCAGTGACAGTGTCCGTCCATTATTGAAACAGATATATAAAGTACTCACAGTTTGACTCCGCCTCTGACTTGCGACACTTGTCAAAGAAAAATATAATTAAGTTAAAATGATACTTTGATCCTGCTAATTTAAGAGAGAACGCAAAATAGTGCGGTGCGTGCCAAATACAATAAAGGATGATGAGCGACCTCGCCTCCGGACACCCCTTTATTTCTGTCCATGATATCATGTACTCGTGTCTACCAGAAAAGGGAAAAATGCATGTTCGCGCGGGGGATCAAAAATCCGGACCTCCCTTCCTTTTTTTGATTCAACTACCTTGAATTGAAACCACCAGGTTCCACCCTGGAAACAACCTGTTGGTCGGCCATATCCCAGGATCGGACGAGCCATCAAATTTAACAGGAAAGGAAAAAATGTAAGACCGGGTATCGAACCCGGACCTCCCGCACTATAGGCGAGCGCTCTACCACTGAGCTACCCAGACCTCTACCTGTGTTTCATTTGCAGATGTATATTCTGGGGAGCATATCCCCAGACATCCGCTCATCTTCTGCATCACCGAAAATTACCAAACCCCATTTCCAAAATTCCTGGGTCCGCTGCTAAACATTTCAACATAGTGATAATATGGAACATTGTAAATTAACCAACCGAACTTGACAATGTCAAAATACAATCTTCACCAAGGATTTAGACGATCGGTAACGTGAACATTGTGTTGCAAATTTTCTAAAATGGGAAGAGAAACTAACAACAGAAATCTGACAAAAACAAATCTCTAAAAAAAGCAATGTGACAATTACAATTTCTGATATGGGAAGTGTAAATCCAGAGAATAACGAAACAATTACGAAAACTAAAAATGGATTGGCAAAATACAATCTCTTCAAAGAAATGTGACGATTACATGTATGATGTCAACTTTTTGAAATGAGAAGAGAATTGTGAAAATTGACAATGAATTGGCAAAATACAATCTCTTCAAAAAAATGTGACAATTGCATGTATGATGTCAACTTTCTGAAATGGGAAGAGCATTGTGAAAACTGACAATTGAAACCTGACAATAAATTGGCAAAATACAATCTCTTCAAAGAAATGTGACAATTTCATGTATGATGTCAACTTTCTGAAATGAGAAGAGGGTTGTCAAAACTGACAATTGAAACCTGACAATGAATTGGCAAAATACAATCTCTTCAAAGAATGTGACAATTACATGTATGATGTCAACTTTCTGAAATGAGAAGAGCATTGTGAAAATTGAAAATGAATTGGCAAAATACAATCTCTTCAAAGAAATGTGACAATTACATGTATGATGTCAACTTTCTGAAATGAGAAGAGGGTTGTCAAAACTGACAATTGAAACCTGACAATGAATTGGCAAAATACAATCTCTTCAAAGAATGTGACAATTACATGTATGATGTCAACTTTCTGAAATGAGAAGAGCATTGTGAAAATTGAAAATGAATTGGCAAAATACAATCTCTTCAAAGAAATGTGACAATTACATGTATGATGTCAACTTTCTGAAATGAGAAGAGGGTTGTAAAAACTGACAATTGAAACCTGACAATGAATTGGCAAAATACAATCTCTTCAAAGCAATATGACAATTACATGTCATGATATCTACTTTCTGAAATGAAAAGAGGATTGTGTAAACTGACAATTGAACCCTGACCAAAAAATACAATCTCAAAAAAAGCAATGTGACAATTACAATTAGGATGTCAAATCTCCAATATGGAAGTGTAAATCCAGGGAATGACGAAACAGTTACGAAAACTGACAATAGCAGAATAATATATTCCCAAAGAACTGTGACCATTACATGTATAAAATTGGAACTTTAAATCCATAGAAATACGAAAACTGACAATTGAAATCCTACAATATCTACAAATAAATGTGACAATTATATGTATGATTTCAAGAGAACCAATTCAGAGAACTACATGTATATGAAAAGCCCTTTCATTTGTACAGTCTATAAAGATTAAAATTTTGACTAAAACAAGCCTTAGCATGGCGGAATCGAGGTTTTTTCAACATTGATATGAAAAATAACGTTACAAAAATTTATATAGAATTTATGATTAGGGTGGAGGTCTCAAAAGGAAGTTCTACCACAATGGCAATAGACATACATTCACAAGTACATACTAAAGTTTAGCTTCTTTGAAAGGATCATACAGTTAAAGAAAAGCCTGCTAGCATCTTTGCGGAGGCCACCGACTAGGTATCTTCAAAAGGAGTCTCATTATTATTATACCCCCGCAAACAAGTTTGAGGGAGGTAAATATAGAAATCACCATGTCTGTCTGTCCGTCTGTCAGTGTAAAATCGTGTTCGGTTCATATCTTATAGCTGTTTTGGACGACTTTAAAAAAGCTTCACATAAAAAATCTCTATGGTCGTAAGATGTGTCATGACCTTGAACCAAGGTCATATCGTAAAGGTCAATGTCGCGGGAAAAAACATAAAATGTTGGGGCGGGGGTATTTGGCTCCCAAGAGATAGTTCTAGTTATTCTAAATATTGGGGCAAAACTCGTAAGTAAGCTTGTATGGGTATATACTCAGTGGCCGCTACAGTAGCCATGGTAGCTAGACAGGCCTAATTGGAAGAATTGAAATCAAGTTTAATCTTTGGAAAGACTTCCATTTGTACTCGCCACTAAAATTTTCATTTGACTAAAAAAAACAACATGAAAATGACGGAATCAAGCAATTTTGAACATTTTTGTGAAAAATAATTTTTCAAAAATTTTACAAAAGGAAGTGTAACCTAATTTTTCTTTTATCAGCATCTATAAATACTTCATTTTATTAACTTTTTACATTTATTTGTTTAATTCTAACCATCAGCACTGCGTCATTATACCGAAACATAGTAATCTGTGAAGACATAGTTTCTTAACTTGTAGATGTAGGCTCTTCTGTTTCACAAAAATGTAACTTGGTCATCGTACTTTAAACAGCTCTCTACGTGGAGTATCGGTGGCCCAGTGATCTAAAGCGCGCGTTTACGCATTACAGTGCCTCTCGTTGCCTAGGTTTTAATCCAACCCGGACATATCCCAGTGTGAGAAAGTTTGTCATTTGACTTGTCTAAGGTTGGAGGTTTTTACCGAGCACTCCGGATCCCTCCACCATTCCTTAACTGACAGCCTCGATATTAATCAGGCAGTCTTAACTTAGGGGTAAAATACCATTCATAGACTTTGTATTAACGTTTTCATATACATTTTAGAATGAAATGCCATTACAAAAGGGACAGACACTTGTTGAGGAGAGATCAGAATGTTATGAGTTAGCCCAAAAATAAAACTCGATGGCTCATATTGGCCATTGCAATTCTGACAGCTTTTCTTTTACGTTTCTACTAATATTCCAAGCCACAAACGGCAGACAGAACAAAATTTGATGGTTTGACCCAAAAAAATAAAACTCGATTGGCCATCTGTATGATTTAATTATCACCTATTTAGGACAAAACTAAATTTGATGGCTTGACCCAAAAATTAAAACTCGATGGCTCATATTGGCTATCGTAATTCTGACAACTTTTGTTTATCGTTTCCATTAATAGGTCAAAACTTCAAAGGCAGACACCTATTGAGGACAGAACAAAATTTGATATACATATTTGTTCCACATAAACTGGATTGCTAATGTTGGCCATCGTACTTCTGATAGCTTTTTATTAATGAATTTATTGCTATTTTAGGTTTAAATACCAAAACACAAACGACGAGCACCTTTTGAGGACAGGTCAGAAGTATAGTTTGACCCACAAACATGAAACTAGAGCTCGTGGTGGCCTAATGGATAAGACGTGAGTCTTCAAATCCAGGGTATCTCACCGCTATGAGTTCGAGTCCCGCTCGGACCATATTTGGGAAAGTGAATTTTCCGTGCCAGTGGCCTTTACTGATTCACCTGGTATCAGTATAATGGACTTGGGTAGTGGTATGCTTGTCTGCGGCGTACTGACTTTGTAAGCTAGCACGGTAAAGTCGCCCTGAGTGCGTGCTAATACAAGGCAGACCATACAACACACTCGCACTTCGAATAGCTGAAAAATTGTTGATGTGACGTCAAGCATCATTTATCTAGCCAACCACGATCATGAAAATAGATGGCTAATATTTGCCTCTGTACTTCTGTCTTTGATAGCTTTTTATAAATGTTTTAATTGCTATTTTAGGTATAAATGCCAATGCACAAATGACGACCACCTATGAGTATAAACAGAATTTTTCAAGCGAATTGTGTGGCCAAAGTTCCGTAAGATTTTGCTTACTTTCTTATTCTGATGTTATTCATGCATGACGCTTAAAGAAAATCGAACTTGTGTGAAGTAAGCAGCAATTCAAGACCGCAACTTTATACAAATCCGTCAAACCGCAATTCGATTTTTTTCATCACCTTTAGTCATATTACTGTTTAATACTTTTAATTATAAAATTTGAAAATCCTTAAAAACTAAGGTTATTTCGAACAAAATTTTCCTAAGCTAAATTTAGTCATATTAAATACTATTTAATACTGCTAGTTAAAATCTAAAAAAAATCATCAAAAACAAAAGTATATTCTCTAATGCAAAGTATTTCTTTAAGTAAAGTTGGTTAAATATATTTTGGTCCACTGCATACTTTTTCAACACTTAAAAATAATAATTTTATAATAATAATTATAGTGATAATAATCACTATTTCGATCCAAGCGCTACTGGCGAGGGATTGTATTCTTAACTGATCGTCTAGTGCAGTAAAATGAAAACTAGTATAATATGTAAAAGCCTACAAACTTTTTGTCAATACTTTTATAGGATATGTATACGTATAGACTGATGATTGTACTGATTTTATAGTGTCTCGTAAGTCTTTTTAAGGTTAGATGTAAGATGCTTAAAGGTTTTTATGGTCATCATCACAATATTGTTGATAAGTATGATGTCTCTGTATCCAAATCCCTGGTTTTATTTGATCCCCAATAGTTGCATGTTTCTTTTATTCCCCATTTTGATTTATACACGTAGCAAGAGTAGCTAGCTAAACAAGAGGTGGTAAGCTTCCCGAGCATCCAACCTCACTTCCCTGGTGGGAGTTCACATGTTTTTGAATCATAATTTGTCAGCTTCAAAGCTTTTACTTTGCTCTGGGATTGTTGTTTGGACATAGA
The DNA here is from genome assembly GCA_021292105.1 of Anadara kagoshimensis. NCBI lineage: Eukaryota > Metazoa > Mollusca > Bivalvia > Arcoida > Arcidae > Anadara > Anadara kagoshimensis. The sequence goes on from CM037874.1 coordinate 47,127,244, forward strand.
TTGGCAAATTTGTTTATGATTCTACTGTATTAGTAATATTGGAGCAGAATTGTCATGTGATACTTTTAGATTTTCAAAAAAAAAATGAATTGAAAAGTAGGTCCTGTGTCACGATAGGCTTGGTACGATAAAGAACCCTGCAGTATAATGCCATCAGCGCAATGCACAGGCAAAATTTCTGCACCTTCGCCTATAGCTGGCGACGTCTCGATAAAAGTGAAATATTCTTGACTTGGACGTTAAACACCATTAATCTACTCAACTCAACTCAAAAGAACCACATCATGTTCCATATAATGACAACATTCTGTTTTTTGTAACAATCTATATTTTGACTTCACTTTTTGTTTCTTTCTTCTTTTTATAGACCATTAGTCGACCGAATTATGACGACCAAAGACAGAACGAAACTGACTTCATCAGGCAAAACATCAGGATTCCAAAACCATCAGATTCCAACCAAAAGTTTGTATAGATTTAGGTTAAATTCAAATATCCCAATACCAGACCCTTTAATCATCCTTAATTAATCCTTTAATCCATTTTTAATCCACGTTTAGCAATCTTTAAGCACATTTTAGCTCAATTAAAGGCACTTAAAGGTGTACGTCCTGTGTCTTGTGAAATATCTTAACCCTTTTTGGTATATGAAATGCTACTTTTCATCTCTGGATACCAGGAAATATATAGGAGGTTATTTTTCAGGTATCTATGGGTTCGCACCGGCTATTTATTGGATAGCAGGGAGGAAACCCATAGGTACCTGATTAAACCCACAATACATGTACCTGTAGGTATCGAGAGTTACGGTCAGGTATCTATAGGATAGAAGCCAGATTTCCTAGGATGTGCTGATTTTTGCATACAGTGGATTGCCATATATATTGACTAAAATAAAATTTAATCTGATCAACAGCACCAGCCCATCATAAATACCTACATGCTTTCGATCTCTTAGAGCAGCACAGTCCTGTCGAAAGTATAACACTTAACCGTCTATTTTGCCAGGCGCTTGTCTGCGGTAAATCTCTGAAACTATGAAATACTATTTTTTATGAAACTTGCTGCAAAGCACCAACATATCGTTTACTCGAAATAGTTTGCCCATTTTTCCTGAGAGTTATATATAAGTGTAAACCACAAAATGTCCCTCCTGGCGGAGGATCCTAATTCCTAATGAATATCCTTGTTAAAGAAAGAAGGAGATATTTAATTCAAGATTCAGTCCGTCCTTCCTTCCGTCCGTTCCAAAATTTTAATTTTATGGTTTATTTTTGTTTTCAGTATTGATCATGTTGATGGAGCTAACGGTTACCCCTTAGCACTGATTCTCGATGATGATGATACAACCAATGCTTTTGGCGAGATTGAATTCGAAAATCACCCCGACAAGCGATCCAAAGTAAGAACTTTATCTCATAAGCATCTGAGTGGAATTTTATGTACGGTGGCACAGAGGTGACATGAAAAATCACGTAAAATAGCTATCATGTAAGCACACATTAGATTTTCATTAATTAAATTCTAATAAATTTGAAATCTCAATTTTAATGTGCTGTATCTAAATTATTATTGTTTTGTCATACACTTTTGTCTGAAGTATCTTAATTAAATTTTCGTATTTCAGTTCAGGAAAAATTACTGAGCAACCGGAAGCAGACATCAGTGCGTACATATTCTTTACATTGTCCCTATCGAATAATCGAATAATTGATGGATTGATAACCTGTGGCAAAGTCTATAATATTTCGCTTATACCGGCAAATATCGGCAAAACTTTCTTGGATTTTTCACCTTTTAAAAGCGTTTTGACATTGTGCAGGAATGGTTCTTCAATGTACATTAACTACTGTCACGAACGATCATAGTCCGAGCAACAAGAGTCCAACTTCACCAAAACAGTGTCAAAATGTTTGCAGAAACTACAGGAAATTTAATGTTGCCCTTAAGCAATGAAACGTTATGCAATTGTATATCTTCCGCAGAATATATACTATTTTCAAATTGACTCGTATCATATAATTACAATACAGACCTGTCGAAAGTTTAAACTAAGCTATAACATTGGTGCGCGATTGGCAGCTTATCTCGATCTGTTGTTAGATTTATTTCAACAGCTTTTCGGCACTGCTATCTATTTCCAGATCTCGGCAGCTTATCTGACACTAGCTATCCATATCTCTGCCACATGGTAGAAGTCGTTAGCTCAGTGTTAAACTTTCGACAGGTCTGTACCGTACCTTGGGTGTAATCAACATAGTCACGTGATTGTCACCAGTGCATTAGAAACGCGAGTTTTTTAATTTTGTTAATAATTCTACTCAAGATGTAAGATAAAGGAAATTTTGTGGCTTCCTATGAAATATTTATTAAGGTGCAATACAACAACTTTCATGGTGACGAGATGAACACTTCCAATCAAATTAGAGTGTTTAGATATCTACTGTTTATCCACAAATGGAGTACGTATGGAAAATTCAAGAATTAACACACAAACAATTGTGAAAACTTGATACAAAATTTACTGACCTAATGGGGATTTTTTTTCATCCTTTATTGAATTTAATTCTGTACATGAATCAAAATACCAAATGTAACAACACTGTTTGTCAAAATTTTTCCTTCTGCAACATCTTAACGTAAAAGTGACGTCATAAAGGAATATTCATGATGATCATGCCTTAAAAAACCCGAACGACAATGACCTACCTGACCCTAAATACCCTGATAACTTTGCATGAGGCCCATTTAGTGTATAAACTTGACCGAAATTTCTCTATGTACAGGAGAATTGAATTACTATGTTTTCATTTGGTTCGGTCAGTGCGTTTTAAATTCATTATAATGATAGTTTAACGGACACATTTTCAATTGAAAAAAATAAGTAATAAAAACCACCTGCACTCCATTTATGGATATGTAGTAGTTTACATTACCAGCTTGAACTTTTTTGAACGGTCTATAAAATCTTTTTTTTAAATAAAAGTCTTTCTTAATTAAACATTTTCTCATTGTACCGGTATTTGTTAATTTTATTTTTCTGTTTTTTTTAATTATCTTTTTAGTAATTTTCTTACTAAATTAATTTTTGTTTTATGTTTATATTTTTTACTTCGTTTCTCAGTATGTTCGACTGGATATTGATACAGATATAATTGACGTGAGAGATCTCCTTGACTGCTGGGATCTACAGGGACCGGAATTCATACTCTCTATAACTGGGGGTGAACAAACCATCCGTCTGTCTCGAAAACTCACAGACGCTTTTAAACGAGGACTCCACAAAATATCTAAGCATACATGTACGTCTCTGTATAAATTTTGCAAAAATATAATAAAACAAGAAAAATAATTTTAAACCTGGAAAATTTTATAATGGTGCAGGAAACCAGTCCAGATAAACAATCGACATTCTAAAAGCCAACTTACATATTTTTTGTACTGAGATCTGTGTAGTGGGACTCGAACCTAGGCAATGATAGGCGCTATGATCCACACGGCATTCTAGGCCCCCAAATTATACACAGATATTGGTCGAAATTTACAAGGGCAGGCATGTCGAAAGTTAAATTTAATCTGAATTTAACGAAAACGGGTAACAATTAGTCTACTGAGGGATAAATACTGTAAAATCACTAATATTCATGGGGTAAAAAATTGTGTTTTTGTAATTTAAAAATAATGTGGCGGTCTCAAATTTCGTGGAATTCTGTCGTTTGGAAATAAATCACATTGGGGGCTTTGGATATTAAATATTTTTGTTGAAATTAAATTTCGTGGTATTAACATACCCACGAAAACAACGAAATTTCATCACCCACGAATATTTGTGATAGTACAGTTGAAAGGAGATAAGAAAACACCTGCGGAAAAGTTGTCAAGACATAGCCAAAATGACCCGCCGATTCGATATGGTATTTATTTAATAGAACATTTTAATAATTAGGACTTACCTGTAATGTATATGCAATGTAAATCACAAACAAACTTACTAACCAAAATCACAATTACAGAGCCAAGTAACAGACGGTGTTAGTTAATAGAGTAGTTGCTCCATTAGGGGAGGTCGTGGGTTCGAACCCTGATCGGATCTGACTCAAGACTTGAAAACGGGTGGTGACTGTTCTCTCGCCAAGCACTCGGTTTTTACATATTGAAAATCACGCTTAAAATTAAAGATATCACGTGTCATGAAAGGCGTGGCACAAAAAAGAACCCTGCTGTATAATGTCATCAGTGCAACACAAATGCAAAAGTTCTGCACATTGATCTATTGCTGGCGATATCTCGATGTAATTGAAATACTCTTGGACGTTAAACCCCATTACTTAAAACCAAAGCGAAATAAAAACTAATTTTGTATAATTATGTATTAATATCGTTTTTTATATTCTATAGCTACATTGATTGTTACTGCTGGAAAAAATAAAGGAGTGGCCAAGTTTACCGGGAAAGCTGTAAGACACTGCCGTGTTACCAGATCCAAGTTTAAAACTAAGTACAAACCACTTAATGCGATAGGGATAACTACATGGGACTCTGTACATAATAATGAATTACTAGTAAACAAAACGGTATCTAGACTTTTTTAACATATTACATTCGTTCTTCTGTCCTTCCGTCCATCTGTCCAGACACTTTTTGTCTAGAAATACGACTTCTGTCCTTCCGTCTATCTATCCAGACACTTCTTATTTCGAAATACGACTTCTGTTCTTCCGTCTATCTGTCCAGACACTTCTTGTCTAGAAATACGAACTTCTGTCCTTCTGTCCATCTGTCCAGACACTTCTTGTCTGGAATATTTCTCTAAAAGTCTTAAGCACTGTTTTACGATTTACTTAACTTGCTGCTAGACATCATCATAAATATCAGATATTTATGTCTTTAGTCGGAATTGGTTTACTCATTTTCCGGTCTGTTTTGGCCATATTATTAATAAGTGGAAAAATTACAAATATCATCTATTATTTTGGAATCCTAATTTATTAAATTTGCTTTTTCAATTTCTTATGTCTAACTTGACTTGTCAATTCTAAAGTTTTTACTTTGCTTCTGGATTGTAATTCAGACATAATTATACACTGTCATCTAAAAGAAAGTATACGCATTTGTATTGCCAATTACAGCCACATGAAATATTGTTTAAGTTTATTAAGTAAAATCTTAATTATGTGTTACAAATGTATGCAACGGAGCTGTTCTTAGAAAATTGGGCTTTATTAATTTTATGGAAAAATGTTGAAAAATTTATAGCTAAAAAAAAACACCAAACTGTTGCAGATCACATATTATACAAGTTTTAATTTTACAGCAGTAGACGACCGTTTCGGAATACAATTCCTCATCAGTAGTGCTTGGACCAAAATTATGAAACCAAAACTATTTTGAAGATGTTGAAAATTTAGACAATTATAGTATATTTCTGAAAATAATACGAAATTATGGCCTACTGAGTTTGTGATATTCTCGGGGCACCAGCCACCAGCAGAGACATCGGCTCAGGGGTTTAAATCACATATTATACGAGTTTTAATTTTACAGCACTTGACGGCCGTTTCGGAATACAATTCCTATTCAGTAGTGCTTGGACCAAATTATGAAACCGAAGTTATTTTAAAGATGTTGAAAAGCTCCCCAAAGGACCAAAATAGATTTTACCAAATTAAGCTACATAAATACGTTGCATGAGGGAGTATACCTTAGTTTTTGAGAATAATATTTTCAATAATAAAATTTTAATAAAATAAAAGTTATTTCAGTCTGTAACGATTTAATAAAATAAAAGTTATTTCAGTCTGTAACGATATGGCCCATTTTATCGTGCGCCATGTGCTACTTTTGATTTTCTTTAAAATAACGCATTCAAAAGTAGCACATGACAATTTATCATTTTTGAAAGTATTTTATGATTAATGTTAAAAATGGTATATGACAGAGTATAATGATGGAGTTTTCAGTGTACCACATGATCGATACCTCTTAACATTTGTGCACAACGTTAACGGAGTAACATTATTTATATATGAAAACGTGAACTGAAATGATTGAATTTCCAATGGAAATAATTGTTCCACAGAAACGTCATGGGCATAATGTTGTACGCTTTACGCTTGTGACTCCCATTTATGGATGGTAATGTGTATTATATTAAAAAACAAACATATTAATCCATGTCCGAATCACAATCCAGAAGCATATAAAAACATTGGAACTGACAAGTAAGGTTAGGCACGCCAACTTCTACTAGGGAGGTGATGCCGTTTGTTTCGGAAGGCTAAGTATCTCCTGTTTAGCTAGCTACACCCGTCACGTGTGTAATCAAAATTGTGTGAAAGGAACATCGAACTATTTCACGTCAAGTATATCCAAGGCAATCCTGGACACAGAGACATCAAACTTATTAACAATACTGTGATGACGACCATAAAACTTTTTAAGGCCTTGATAAGCCTAGGCTTGCAATATCCCTGAGTCAACTATTTATTTGCATGCAGCCTGCTTCTTTGTACAAATTCCCTGAAGTGGGAACAAGCTCTACCATGGCGTTTAATTTGGAAACAATTACACAATCTATTTTTTACAGGAGAATGGAAACTATCCGGCAAAATATAAATATAATGAAAAGGGAGATAGTCAAGAAGGAAAAGGATACTTGAATCCACACCATTCTCATTTTCTTTTAGTGGATTACGGTGGAGCTGAGTACCTACCTGATAAAGAAATTCAATTTAGAGCTCAATTTGAAAGACTTATTAAATCGTACACGTACGGTAAGAATAATTTTGGATAAAAGAATTTTATGACAGGAAATCTTGTACAAAACATTATTCCCTTAAATAAGCAAGAAAAGAAAAGCTAGACATCAGTTAGACCAAAATTGTGGAAATCCTATTTTTAGCTCACCTGAAGAATATGCTAAGATGAGCCATTCCATCTACCTTCGTCCGTCGTCCGTCGTTCTAGACAGTTCAATGATTACTAGTAAATTGACATTTAGCATTTTGACTTATTTTCGTTATTTGAAAGAAATTTAATACCCTGTTGCTTACGACGTGCACATCTAATCGCTGGAACAACAAATAAATGACGCTAAGTGTATATGCTAAGCAAACTATAAACTATACGTGATTTCACTTCATTAATAGGTATGTATTTATAAAGACCGGGTGATAATCACAAACAAATATACAAATCCATGTTTTAGAGAACAAAACCATTACAATTGTAAATTAATGTTAAATGAATTTTGCATTTTCATTGTCTAATTGACACAATAACTCATAACAAGTACTAAAAGTACTCTGAATTGACGTATCGCCGGCCACGCCCACAATGTTCCGTCAAATGACCGGATGCTTAATTTACACGCAAAAAAATGAAAACTTGGGCTGAATAGCGCTATTTAATGACGTCACTGACACTACTACGTAATTCGTTGCCATGACGCTGTTTGGTACCGTAATGGCGGCCAGTGTCGGAACATTGTGGGCGTGGTCGGCGATATGTCAATTACCCGACGTCAGGGAATTTACGGTATTTTTAATACTTGTTATATGCTTAACCGTACCAATAAGCATATTTTTAACCTACGCGTCAAGGAAAAACTGCGATAATTTGGATATTTCTGAAGCGATTTTCTCGCGGAATATCTCATTTGAAACGACATAAATACAGAAAACAATGATTTAATTTTCAAAATGAAACAATTTTATTTTCAATCAAAAATCGTCAGTTCAAAACGCCGACAACGAAATATTTTCTTCACTTTTCGTGAGAGAGCTGTAATTTTACATAGATTTAGAAAGAGATTACTCACTTTGTCATTATACCAAAATAAGAGACATATATCAAAAACTTGTATATCACGGCATTCACAATAATTTACGGGTTTAAACAATATAATTTTCATTGTAAAAAATTCATCAGCCGGGTCACAGCAACCGAAATCATAGAAAGGTCATATTTTCCAAGGTTGAAATTTTAGGTTACACGGTCGATAAATGAAAAAAATTTTCTGTTGAATTTTTCTCATAACTAAAACGTTAAATAGGGAAAACAAAATCCAGGTACAAAAACTTCATCATTTTCTCTTTCATTTGATATAATTTTGTATATGTTTAATCGTCTTCATCACATTTGAATCTTCGTGTGAAGTTGCGACCCTGACGCAATATTTACAGAAAACATGGGAAAAGATGACCCATTTACGTTACGCAACTTTCTTGTACATGCCGGCTTATCGCGTTACTTCAAGATTACCACAATTTAGTAAATATTCCATAAATCTTTACAAAAATGCACACCAAACTAAATCAAATTTATTACAGTATCATTTTATGTAAAAAATGTGTCGATCTCCGATCACTTTTGAGACAGTTCATTAAAAAGAAAAAGAACCATAATTTAAGTATAGAACGAGCTGGGTACACATCGGTATTTGTCTAAGAACGGATACTAGTCGTGTGTCATTGGGATGAAATTAAAAAATAAATACAATCCAATAACAAAAAATAACAAAAGTCCTTAATCAAAAACAGACATACTAATCCATATCCGAATCACAATCCAGAAGTAAAGTAAAAACTTTGGAACTGAAAAGTTAGGTTAGACACGTGAACTTCCACCAGGGAAGTGAGGCCGGGTGCTCCGGAAGGGTAAGCACCTCCTGTTTAGCTAGCTACACCCGCCACGTGTGTAATTAAAATTGTGTGAAAGGAACATGGAACTATGAGACGTCAAATATATCCAAGGCAATCCTGGTCACAAATACATCAAACTTATCAACAATACTGTAATGGCGGCCATAAAACTTTTTGAGGGCCTTGATAAGCCTAGGCTTGTAATAGACCTGAGTCAACAATTTATTTGCAAGCAGCCTATTTCGTTGTACAAAGTCCCCGTAGTGGAAACAAGCTCTACCATAGCGTATTAATTGGGAAACAAATACACCATAAGCAGGAGAAGCAGGTATATTGCTGCATAAAAAAGGAGAGTTGACAATAGAAAAATTGAAGTCATCACGTTTGTCATAAAGTTGCAAATGTAGCCTTTCTTGTGCGTCATAATTCAGGTATAAGTCTAAATATGAAGCAGAACTTGAGGATCAGTCGTGTCTTTTATTTCAAGCTCACTAGGATAGATGACATTTACATAGTCTCCAAATTTAAGATTGTTAAGAGACAGAACGTCATCTATGTATCTGTATGTTGAGCTGAATGATTTGGCGACAGTTTTCTCTCCAGATTTAACAAGGTTCTGCATAAATTCTGCTTTGTACGAATAAAAAAACAAATCAGCAAGCAATGGTGCACAGTTTGTACCCATTGGTATACGATTGTTTGCTGAAAACTATATTACCAAACACAACAAATATGTTATCTATCAAAAACTCCAACATTTTGTTGATGGTATCTTCAGTATATTTTTGTTTGGAATCCGTATGATGCTTAAAAAAAATAACCAGAATCCCTGTTCAGCACGAGATATTTGTATCTTGGCCTACCGTTTTTGTAGAAGAAAGACAAGTGAATAATTTCTTTAAGATGTTCTTTCAGTTTAGAATGAGGGATTGTGGTGTATAGTGTAGAAAAACCAAATGTTTTTTATACTTTTTACATGAGATAAAGTATTAGAAGCAAGATGTTCAAGTAATTCTTTAGAATTTTTGATAATCCACATTTGGTTGATTCCAGATGTAGAATATACTTTTTCTGAATAAGACTGAAGACCATCTTTGACGATTGTCAAAATTTGTGTTAGAGTTACCGATAATTATTTTGTAGTATATTTAGATGAGCCTGCTATATATCTTTCCTTGTATGGATTTTTATGGAGTTTAGGAATCCAATACAAGTAAGAAAGATCAAAATCTTCCTCTTTAAGATTGATATATTTAAGTTAAATAATAACAAGGATATAATGTTGTTTTGACGGCATTACGTAAAAAAACGATGGAAACCCCGTTCGTACCGCCACCGTACGCTCAAAGTATTCAGTATGTCGATCACATGTCTTCTACTACGTCCGTAACATATTTATTAATAAACAAAAATAGGGGTCAAATTTTAGACCGCTGTTTGAAGAGATTTTGTGTTCACTATTCACGACAATAAAATACCATTCAAACTGTCATATTAAGTCAAAAGTCACCATCAGTTAGAGAAGTTTAAATGGTAGAAAAAAACACATGAATATATGCTTATGGTGTTGCGGTCGAGGTGGTCATGGCGTTAACCTTAAAACTTAAGGCATCTCACGCTGTGGGTTCGATTATCAAAAAGGGCTTTAAAAGATAATTATCATTGTCGTATATCTCTAGTGTATGATGAACCGAGAGACACCATGTTAACAAGCGTTCGCTGTAACAACTAACAAGAATTATGTAAATGTAATTCATGTATAAAAGTGCAATACAGGCCTGTCTAAAGTTTAACACTAAGGTAACGAAAAAAGTCGACGCTCGGCTACCGAGTAGCCGAGTTATACTAGAAGATAGGTAGTGGACAAGAAATAAATAATAGCCGTTTCGAAAAGCTGTCGAGTTGATTCATGGTGTTTTACGTCCCAGTCAAGAATATTTCACTTAAAATATCGAGACGTCGCCAGCTGTAGACAAAGTTGAAGATATTTTGCCTGTGCAATGCGGTGATGGCATTATACAGCACGATTCTTTAGTGTGCCAAGCCCACCGTGACACGAGACCTCGTTTATTTTAAGTTCCATCCGAAAGAAACCGTGACTTTTATTTCGTAATGCTGAGTGTTTTGCGAAAGAACAGTCACTACCCACATTCAAATCTTGTGTCAGACCCGGCTTGGGATTAAACCAACGACCTCCACTTACGGAGCGAGCACTCTACCAACTGATCTACGACAGTGGTTGCGAAAAGCTTCCGAGATGTACATAGCTATCGAGGGTATCAAGACAACTCGTACCATGTGTTTCCACATCAGGACAACCCCCAGCCAACCTTAGACAACTCGTACCTAAGAAGCTAAAACATTAACACATTTTTTAACTCTTAAACTTAGATATTTTGATACCTTTAAATCAATTTTATGTAATAAGTTCAAACTACAGTCCAACCTGTCTTAAAGGCCACCTCTATATAAGGGCCACCTGCTTACAAAGGCCAGTAAAATTGTATCCCAATTGTTCTGTATTCATATTATTTGAACCTGTATATAAAGGCCACCTGCCCATAAAGGCCACTTTTACTGGTTCCCTTGGGTGGCCTTTATAGACAGGTTTGACTGTAATTAGGTTTGGTAGAAAATTGTTTTTCTAAATAAATCTTATAAACTCTAAGTGATAGGAAGACAATAACAAAAACGGGTGTAAGTTTTCTTACATTGTTTTCTTGTCTCGGCTTGGATACAGGGTGTCTTGGGTTCTTGTTGTCTCATTATGGGTTTGAGTTGTCCTGCGTGCGAGTTGTCTGGGCACGAGTTGTCCAGCATTCGCCAACGAGGGGTTGATTTAAACGGTCGATTCTGCACAAATTCGTTAGCTTACGGTTAAACTTTCGACAAGCATGTACTGTAAGTTTTACAAATCAACGCGTGTTACATATACACACACTTCAACGCCTTGTTGTACATATTTTGTACTAAAAAATTAAAAATACAATCACAGTCTTATTAAGTAAGTTTACGAACTTTAAGACGAAGTTTAATTTCAACAGTTTCTAATAAAATCCGACAAAGTTCCATGGAATGGTAAAACGTAATTCTAGAAGACTACGGATACAACCATATCGGGAGAACTTACAGTCAATTTGACAGTATCGCTTTTTGATCGAAAACTGCTATGAATAGTTAATCTTGAACATAAACGATTTCAACTTTTAGCGTTTCAATATAAAATATTTAATTTGTGTATTTATTTCGTTTAATTTTACTATAGATTGATCTGTATAGAAAGCATGAAGGTTTCATGTTGATAATAAATAATGCCCTGAAGAGTCACGATTTTTTATCTATAAACCATATGAAGTACGAACCCGATATGAGGATTTTTTTCGATACACAAACCATCTGAAGAACGAACCCGGTGTGACGATTTTTCGATACATAAACCATCCGAAGTACGAACCCGGTTTGAGGACTTTTTCGATACATTAACCATCTGAAGTACGAACCCTGTGTGAGGATTTTTTCGATACATAAACCATCTGAAGTACGAACCTGGTCTAATTAGGAAACTTTATTAACTACACGCGGAAAATCAGTTGCTTTTTCTGGAAATTTGAAATTTCAATCAAACTACTGGTTTGCAAAGTTTTACTTCCAACTTTGAAAGAACGTTTTATATTTAAGTAGCGAACTGGTGCGGCTAGAGATTTGAACTATCGACTTATGTTACTAAAAGATACAGTGAAAAAGTAATTCATATGGTCTACAAAATTTAGAAAATTAAGTTCTAATTTCAAATCATGTATGGGTGTATGCAACACTTACTATTTTATCTGCCTTACCTCTGAAATATGATACCGTACGCTTGGTACAGGTATAACAATGTAATTAATTGATTATTCAAATTATCCATTGATTATTCAAATTGGCCACCCGATTTCCCATTCAAGATTAGCAGTTTCTCAACAACAGAGACTTTGACCTTTGACCTTTTGGTTGCCATGTGAACCGTGTTATTATAAAAATAACACTTGAAATTCTTCAATACTCATTCTTGATGATTATCTACAAGTGATCTGGTCCTGTCTTTAATCTTTGATGTAACAAATGACAAATAAGAAGCAAGACAGAGTGATTTTCTCTTTAAGTCTTGATTAAGTTTGACCTTTGACCCAATGTCACGTGTCATTTTATGCTATTTTAAGAAGGACTAATTTCGGCGTGAAATTTCTCCTGAAACTCAACCTTCGGTCTCTACATAAGATTATTATAATTAATGTTGATTTTAGTTAACAGGTAACTTTACGTCGATTATAACACCTTTTAAGCATAAAATTTGGTAAAAAGTACACGTGACCTTTGACCTTCTAGTTGCTATGGGCAATGTCTCATTTTCAAAATTTCATAAGTATTATTTTAAGGACTAAATATATTTTAAGAATCAAGAGTTACTTCACCCTATTTGTACAAACGGTTGACAGAATTGACATATTTGTTACGGAAAACGATAATTATCGGCTAAAAATCGTGATTCATATTGACCTTTGACCCCAGGTCACGTAACCAATTTTCTATTTTTAGAATCGACAATCATTTTAAAATCTTGCCCAACATATATGCTCTACAATGGTACCACACATCATAGCACTGTTCCTTTCAATCATCTTGTAATTTACATTTATTAAACCGCACCTGAAATCCTATGAAAACCTGGCATTTTATCCAAAACGGAAAAGGGTTAATGAAATACAATCATTCTTATTACAAAAATAGCAATTTTCTATTTGTTTTCTTAGAAACGAACATTCCACATGTCCTGTTAGTGATTGAAGGTGGTGTTACAGCATTGCACACTGCACTGAAAGCATTACAAAACGGAACACCAGTCCTTCTTGTTGAGGTAAGTCAGGGTTCTTGGAAGACATCTAAAAACAAATACCCCTTGTCAGGGCAGGTGTTGCAAGTTATAAAAAAAACCCCAGCCTGTACATTGCCCTGGGTGCACTGCAAAGGTCAATAATTTTGGCCTTCACATATAGCTGGTTACATCTCCATATAAGTGAAATATTCTTGACTGGACACAAAACCCATTCAACCGTTGGGTTAATTGACAATAGTTTTTTCTTACATTCTAGCTTTAGTTTGTTTTGTAAAAATACACAGAACATGTTAAGACCTTCCAAATACAGCTCTAAAGTTAAAATTAATATTGAAAGTCATTGGACATTGAAAACCAATGTTCCTTGTCACGGTAGGCGTGGCATGTAAAAGAACCCTTCCTACACATTACCCTAAGTACACTGCCAATGTAAAACATTCTGACACTTCACTGGTAGAAAGTCACCTCTCGATATAAGTAAAATGTTCTTGACTGGGACGTTAAACATCATTCAATCTTTTCCTTATTGAAAGAAATTAAAACATATTTCTGATGCCTTAATGATCGTATATGATATGTATGTATGTTTGTGAAAGTTGTCAATGCTTTTACATGTTATCGGGTGTAAGTTAATTAAAATTGATATTTTTGTACAATATTTTTCTTGATATAAACATGAACGATGATTTATTTTCTTATCTTATTATTTAATAATTGTAATTTATTCAACGGCTTTGAATGTCTAAAACTTAAAAAAATATAAGATAATATAATTACGGACACTTGCTTCAAAAGCAATATAAACCCCGGACTTCTACATTCCAAAAATATCTTTTTGTGTTCACTGAAATACACGATGATCTTACCAAGTGTCATTTTTTTGATAATAGAAGAGAAACTTTTCTGTAGCATCCGAATTTACTTCCGTAGTGGAAGTTTACCTGTTTTTTTAATTTGTCAGCTTCAAATGTTTTTGCTTTAGAATTGTGATATAGAAATGAATTTGTATGTTTGTTTTTGACATATAATGCACATTTTAGGGATCAGGGAGAGTTGCTGATATTTTAGTGTTTTCGGTAAAAATGGCGATGCTTTAGAAAAAGAGGAGATGGAATCACACAGGTATATCAATTTACCAGTGTAATAATTTATTTAGTTAATATTAACTGTTGTAATTGTTTCTACGTTTTTTATTTAATTATTAGATGAAACTACTTTTTTAAAGTAAACTGTCGTTAAAAATTGTTATAAAGTAGAAATAATATTGCTCTGTATAAATTTGACGTCCAATAGTTCCGTGTTGTTTTCACACATTTTGATAACATACGTTGCAGGTGTTGCTAGCTTAACAAGAGATATGTACATTTCCGGAGCACTTTACCTTACTTTTGTGATAGAAGTTCACGTGTCTAACCTAACTTGTCAGTTCCAAATGTTTACCTTGCTACTGGGTTGTAATTCAGCCATGGATTAGTATGTTGGATTTAAATAACCATTGTCCTTGTTTACAAATTCCCATTAAATGTTGTTACATAAGTCTTTATGGTAAGATTTATTTTTTTCAGTGGACCCTGTCCGTTTAGAGACCAAGTAAAGAAAAAGCTGACAGATGAGTTGACTGAAAAAGATTGCGAAGAAACGTACAAAGATGTCATGGAGTGCCTACGATATCGAAGATTAATCAAATGTTTTAATGGAAACACAATACATAACGATATAGATTATAATATATTAGAAGCTATTTTGTTAGGTAAGTATGTTTTTAATAAGAAACACCAATTCTATCATAGACAACTCCTACTTTTTATACCTTTGTAGTTCGTATTATTGTCAGAAATATACTTTAATTGTCTAAATATCCTGGAAGTTAAAATTTGAGATTTTTCAAAAACTAAGGTATACTCCTTTATGCATAGTACTTATTTTTAGTTGAAATCAAAAAATCCTAAAAATCTATGATATACTAACTCATAAAGAGTATTCCCTAAGCTTAACGTGGTTAAATTTATTTTGGTCCTTTGGATATTTTTCAAACCATTGAAAATTTTGGTTTCACAATTTTGTTCAAAGCACTACTGATATTCCGAAACGGCCGTCTAGGGCTGTAAAATTATTAACACTGGTATAAGTATTGCAATGCATTTTAAACATATATTTGTAATAACATATCTAATTGATGCATTCATATTAAAATTAGAATTTTAAATCATACTCTTCTATACTTACTGAGGTACGTTTCAGTACTTTTTATCAATGTTTGAAAAGAAGATGTAAATTTGAAAAATATTAAGTTAATAAAGTGACACAGCAAAACATTAAGAAACGCAGCAAAGCATCGAAAGAAACAGCAAACTATAGTTTTTTACAACTGTAAAATAACAACCAATTACTTGAATTACTTGAGAAATAACGGATAACAGGATAACAGTGCCTCACTGTTTAAGTGGTAACCCCATTTGGAAAAATTGT
Source organism: Anadara kagoshimensis (assembly GCA_021292105.1). NCBI lineage: Eukaryota > Metazoa > Mollusca > Bivalvia > Arcoida > Arcidae > Anadara > Anadara kagoshimensis. Next base: position 47,143,228 of record CM037874.1, read on the forward strand.
AGGACAAGGGATTCCAAGGCTCCAGGGAATCAGGATTTCTCCCCAGAACTAACCATCTAGCTATGAGAAAGAATAAAAAAAACACATTAACTTGTTATTGATAAATAAAAGGTCCACTTGGAAGTTCTAACATGTGGCTATTTTGTCTTATGTTGTCATTTTTCTATTTTTTTACTCCTTGGTCAAATATGATGCTACATAACACGTGTTTAGTTACATGTCTTCTATTCGTTTTGCCCTCATGGCAGATTCTTGCGTTAGAAAATTTGTCAGTTTGCTCAACTGTGCTTGGAATCGCTCATAATATAAGTGAAAATCTTTCAAGTGACGTAAAAACGCCATTCCATCACTCGACTCCTTTTTCAGATAAGACCTGTGATCATAAAAGCAGGTTCAATCTTGCAATGGCTTGGGACAGAATTGATGTGGCTAGACAGGAAACACAGAGTGATTTTTTAAAGGTATGTACTTAAATTAAAGTCGGAAATATTATACGCGTATAAATTGTAAATAAATTCAAATACATAAGTTATGCTATTTATTGCAGGTTCCAGCTATTCTAGTATGTTTCAAAAATGACATCATCACCCTTCCGGAGCACTCGGCCTCACTTCCCTGGTGGAATTTTACGTGTCTAACCTGATTTGTCAGTGCCAAAGTATTCGCTTAAATATAGTGATTCGGATTCGTTTTTGATAAAAACGTACTAGACAAATGTCAAGGATAGTAAAAAATGTTTAAATCATATTGTTTTTGGCATAGAAGGTTCTTGTGGTGGCAGAGCGATCTAAAGCCTACATTTAACAAATCTCGGTGCCTCTCATCGACAAAGTTCGCATCCAACACTTGATAGATCCTCGTGTGAAAAAGTTTCCTTGTCTGTGTTTTTTTCTGAGCATTCTGTTTTCCTCCACCGCCAATTGACGTATCGCTGGCTACGCCCATAATGTTCCGTCACTGGCCGCCATCACGGTACCAAAGCAGCGTCACGGCAACTAATGACGTACTAGTTTCAGTGACGTCATTAAATGACACAATTCAGGCCGAGTTTTTATTCTTTTTGTGTGTAATTCAAACATGCCGGGCCTTTGTCGGAACATTGTGGGCGTGGTCAATGATACGATAAATCATTGACAGCCTCGATCTAAGTGAAATAATCTTGACGGCACGTAACATCTAACAAATCTCGGTGCCTCTCATCGTCATCGTTCGCATCCAACACTTGATAGTTCCTCGTGTAAAAAAGGGTTCCTTGTCTGTGGTTTTCTCTGGACATTCCGTTTTCCTTCACCACCAATTCATTGACCGCCTTGATCTAAGTGAAATAATCTTGATAGAGTGTAAAACACTATTTCTTCACTGAACTCTATTTTCTTTCTTTTTAAATTTAACAGCAATATTTTGTTATGAGATTGATATGTCTAAAGCAGAGTAAAATCTATCGGGAGACTAACTTATTTTCAAAACAAGTCTATATACAAGCCCTATGTTCCTTTCACTCTCAATTTTACTTACGGGAGGGGTTTAACCTTCCGAAGTATCCGTTTCACTTACCTGTTAGAGGTTTACATGTTAAACCTAAGTTGTCATTTCAAAGTTTTGAATTTGCTTTAGGACTTCGATTTTGACATGTATTAGTATGATTGGTTTTTTTTTTAATTTTATTATACATGTATTTGAAAAACGCCTGGTTCATTTTCCCCTGTTTTTAAATGTCAGTATAATTGAACTCAATCTGCTCTTCTTTATTCGTGTTATTGGAACCTGTATATAAGGGCAACGTATCCATAAAGGTAATTTTATTGGTTCTCTTCGGTGGTCTTTATCGACAGTTATAATTTTATAACATATTTTATATTTGTAGGATAGAGATATAAAGTCAGCAGCATTGTGTTTAGATAGACCCCATTTTGTAGACTTTCTGTTGGAGAATGGCCTCACTCCAAAAGAGTTTGCAAATCCCTACTTACTACACAAAGTATTCATTGAAGTAAGATAAATTATTTTTTCTCGCGGATATTGCAAGCCAAGTCTTGTGAAGGCACTCCAATATTTATTTATTAGATTGTTTCTTAGTATGCTTTCTATCTTTGATGTATTTAACAGCCCACAGTTCAATATGACTTTTGAGCTTAATATTTTACACATGCCGGGTGGAACTAGCTAAACAAGAAGCACAAGTCTTTGCTTCCCTGGTGAATATTTAATTAATTTGCCAATTTCCGAAGTTTTTTGGTATCAAACATAGACTACTATGAAATTTTGTGAGTTGTTGAATTCAATGAGACGCTAGATAGAATGATGCTTCAACATTCATTAATGTATTACGTTCGTTTAAAAGGTCATATAAGAAGGAAAATTCAAGTGAAAACCATTTTGTTGAAAAACGTAAAAGAGGGGGTACAATTATGAAATTACCTACACAAGTCCATTGGTATCATGACGTTGACATTAATTATTTTCAAATAAAACATTCTTTTTTCAGTAAAACCGCAACATGGAGTGAATGTATAATAGAATAAATTTTTGTACCATAGGATATTTGACATTTAGCCCCGGCCGCGTCTAGCCAAGAGTTGAAAATTGAAAGCAACTGTCTTTGCGCAAAGTGCTCGGCATTTGGAAATGAAAGTCACTGGGTCATTCGGAAGAGACTTTAAAACACGATGCCACATGTCATGACAAGTGTGGCACGTTAAAGAGTCTTCCTTGCACATTGCTCTGGATGCATTGCAAAGAACAAATTTTCTGCAACTTCACTTATAAATGGTGACGTCTCGATATAAGTGAAATCTCCTTAAATTTGATAAAAACCCCATTCACTTAATCGATCGAAATATACGGGTGGTCCTCAAGAAATTTGTTTCGATTAAACTTTATTTATATGTTCGCCCGACTTCGTTTTTCCACACCTGATTCTTTTTACAGTCGAAATGCGAGCAAATATGCGTAAAATGGGAATCATTCGCCGAAATCAAAGAGAAATTAATTGACTTGCTCGGAGAATATGCTGTGCCAAAATACTTGTCCATTCCCATAGAAGGAAAAAACGATAATCCAGATGGTAAGTTTACATACAGGGTTTTTTAGCACAATTGAAGAAATAATTAGCAGTCGATAGAGACTCTAATTGTTTGCCTTGGAAAGCGTTTTGGTATATTCTAACAAGCTAAAGACTGCATAATACATTGCTCTTACTGTTGATCTTGACCATCGTGCTATCAATACCTTTTTAAAGTTTTTTACATATTTTCAACAAATATATATAGTAATTTAACGACTTTTTAGTAAATACATACAGTCACTAAACTAATGAAAAATTCTCCCAATAAGAAAATGAGAAACTTATTTTTCAGAACCTTATGACTGCGCGGAAATAAATTAACTGCAACCAAATTGTTTTTTATGCTCAAATAATCCAATATTGGATATAACATACATTAAACGCCATCGATTTTGTTTCAACCACTGACCTTGACGCTGACCTTGAGCCGACCTTGTCAAGGGCAAAGGATATTGTGTACACTAATTTTGAAAGCAATTGGAGGTTATGGGCAGCCATCAGGGCAAAAATACAAAAGCTGAGAATTAATCAAATATTTTAAAATAACAATAAAAAATAAATCAATAATTAAAAAATTAAAATCACTAAACAAAATTCAAAAATCAATAATTAAAAAAGCTGTGAATTAATCAAATATTTTAAAATAACAATAAAAAATAAATCAATAATTAAAAAATTAAAATCACTAAACAAAATTCAAAAATCAATAATTCGAAAATTAAATCAATAACACAATTTCATAAATCAAAACTCAATCAACAACCAAAATCAAAACTCAAATCAACAACCAAAACACAAATTAACGCTAGAGGGCGCGCAGAACGAGGGAAATGAGGCAGTATTCGAAAAGTGTCTGCCGCACCCGCACCCAATTTTCCACATTACACACAATATCACTTTAAAAACTAAATATTTTTTAATAAAATTTTACACACTTGCCGGGCATAGGTATTTGTACTAAATTCTCTTTGGATTTTAATTAAAAATAAGTATTTTTTAAATATTGATCAAAACGTTGGTGCGGCAGAACTGCCGCGCTCAGGCCAATTTTTTCAGAGTGAATTTTGGTTTTTATCGATTTCTCTTATATTAGAAAATATTGAGCCATAAAATTTTCATGGCATCTAAATATGATATTTATCTATCGAAAAATATTAACTTCATTAATGGAAGCGTGGAAGCGCGTGGCCTAGTGGTTAAGGCGTTGGACTCATGATTCGAAGGTCGTGGGTTCGATCCCTGGACCGGGCGATGTGTTGTGTCCTTGAGCAAGACACTTAATTTCACGTTGTTCCAGTTCACTCAGTTGAAAAATAAATGAGTACCAGCAAAATGCTGGGGGTTAACCCTGCGATGGACCGGCGTCCAATTCAGGGGAGAGTCTTGTACTCTCAGTCGCTTAACGCCATGGAAACCGGGATAAGCTCCGACCTGACGAGCCTATTGGCTCGGGACAGACTTTAACTTTAACTAACATTATTATTACTTTTATAATTTTGGAGAATTCTTGGTGCGGCAGTTGGAGACGTCGTCAGCCGCACCCAAATCCAAATTTTCAGAGTGAAGTTTGCATTTAGATCAATTTCTCCTATAATCCATAATACTGGGGCATGAAATTTTCACAGGATCTAAATATGATATTTATTTATCAATGCATACTAATTGTTATATAAAAAATTTGATAACTTATGAGAACTTTAGGCGCGGCAGTTGGTCTTGTCGTCAAAATAGATCGATTTGTATATGTAAACAAAGGAAAGCTACTGTTTCTTGTAATGGAAGTACTGTCATCTAAGGAGCACCTCTATTGAAGTAAAGAATATAGGCAGTTTGTCTAATTAAAATGAATTTACCTACAATTATCACAATTTTTTTTTTTATGTTTTTGTTTTTTTTCTTCGAACATTAGAAAAAAAAATCACCATTATTTTTTTTGTTGGAATTTTGAGCTTGAAAGTGTGAATTATCAGATACTTTTTGAACTTTACATTTATGAACGGAAGATGTTATAGGGATTTAATGGGTGGGGAACTACAAGAATCAGAAAATTACATTACTCTGAATGTACAACAGAATATACTTTTATTTTCAGTCAACATACAAAAAACATTTAGAATAGTAAATTTTATATATGTCAGCAGGTAAAATCAGTATTGGTAGTGCTAATTGTCGTGGATTGTCATCAAATTTGATAAAAAGAAGAGATATTTTTGAAAGATATAGAAAAAAGTATGACTTAACTTTTATTATTGATAGTCATTGTAGTAAAGAAAAAGAAAATATATGGAGAAATGAGTGGGGGTATAAAGCTATATTTAGCTCTTTCGCCAGCAACAGCAGAGGAGTCATCATACTTTTTAAAAATTCGTGTGAGTATAAACTCCATAAGGAGATTATTGATCCCAATGGGAATTATATCATCTTGGACATTTCTCTACAGGGAAACAGGCTACATTAGCAGCAATTTACGGCCCAAATAACGATTGTCCTCTGTTTTTTGAATCACTACAGCGTAAAATAGATGTAATTGGTAATACGTCCGTAATAATTGGAGGTGATTTTAATGTCCCATTAAACTATAGTATTGACACAAAAAATTACAACAAAAACAACAACCCTAAATCCCAGTCCCAAATTCATAAAATGATGTCTGAGTTAAACTTAATAGACACTTGGAGAGAGTTTCATCCCGAATTACTAAGGTACAGTTGGCATGGTCCAAATAAAAAACAGAGTCGTCTAGATTACTTTCTGATTACATCGGATTTACATACATTTGTTACAGAATGCGACATTGATATAAAATATAAATCGGATCATTCTCCAGTAAGTCTCACCTTTAATTTTTTAAAACAAGAACGGGGTAGGGGGATTTGGAAATTCAATAATAGTTTATTATCGGACCCAGAATATATAAATATAGTAAAAACATGTATATATGATACCGTACAGCAGTATAGTTATAAGGATACAGATGGGGTGGAAAAATACGATATAAATGATCAGCTTAAGCTTTTATGGAAAATGATAAAAAACTTATGATTAGGGGTAAAACTGTTTCTTACTCATCTTTCAAGAAAAGAGAAAAACAAAAAGTGGAAAAAGATTTAGAAAATAAACTCAAATTACTTTATCACTCGCAAAACGCAAATGAAACCATCATTATTGAATTAGAAAATAAATTAAAGTCACTACGAGAAGAAAAAATTCGGGGGATAATAATGAGATCCAAAGCTAGATGGAAAGTAGAAGGGGAAAAGGGAACAAAGTACTTCTGTAATTTAGAAAAGCGAAATTATGTTGAAAAAACTATTCCGTTTCTTCTTTTAGAAGACGATACCAAAATCGAAAATCAAAAAGACATTTTAGAGGAACAGAAACGGTATTACGAATCGCTATATTCATAAAAAAATCCTACATTTAACAATGTTGATTACTTCCTAAATTCTGAAAATCCTTTCTTTAATTTTATAGACGAAGACACACGTAATTCACTAGAAGGTAACCTCAAATATCTCGAATGTCTTGAAGTATTAAAAATATGAATAATGGAAAATCCCCTGGGTTAGATGGGTTCACAGTTGGATTCTACAAGTTTTTTTGGAAAGACATTAGTGAATTTGTAATAAATTCTCTAAATTTTAGCTATGATAAAGAACTTCTGTCAATAACACAAAGGCAGGGAGTTATAACTTGTTTGCCTAAGGAAGGAAAACCAAAACATTTTCTTAAAAATTGGCGCCCTATATCGTTGTTAAATGTAGACTATAAAATTGCATCAGCTGTTATTGCTAAACGAATTAAATCAGTCCTAGATGACCTTATATCAGAATCACAAGTTGGTTTTATGAAAGGGAGATTTATTGGAGAATGTAACCGAATAGTTATGGATCTTATTGACAAAACAGAGAATGCCGGTGTTCTTCACTCTGAAAATTTGGATTTGGGTGCGGCTGACGACGTCTCCAACTGCCGCACCAAGAATTCTCCAAAATGAACTTAATATTTTTCGATAGATAAATATCATATTTAGATGCCATGAAAATTTTATAGCTCAATATTTTCTAATATAAGAGAAATCGATAAAAAACCAAAATTCACTCTGAAAAAATTGGCTTGAGCGCGGCAGTTCTGCCGCACCAATGTTTTGATCAATATTTTTAAAAATACTTATTTTTAATTAAAATCCAAAGAGAATTTAGTACAAATACCTATGCCCGGCAAGTGTGTAAAATTTTATTAAAAATATTTAGTTTTTAAAGTGATATTGTGTGTAATGTGGAAAATTGGGTGCGGGTGCGGCAGTGCGGGTGACACTTTTCGAATACTGCCTCATTTTCCTCGTTCTGCGCGCCCTCTAGCGTTAATTTGTGTTTTGGTTGTTGATTTGAGTTTTGATTTTGGTTGTTGATTGAGCTTTGATTTATGAAATTGTGTTATTGATTTAATTTTCGAATTATTGATTTTTGAATTTTGTTTAGTGATTTTAATTTTTTAATTATTGATTTATTTTTTATTGTTATTTTAAAATATTTGATTAATTCACAGCTTTTTTATCATTGATTTTTTAATTTTGTTTAGTGATTTTAATTTTTTAATTATTGAGTTATTTTTTATTGTTATTTTTTAAAATATTTGATTAATTCTCAGCTTTTGTATTTTTGCCCTGATGGCTGCCCATAGGAGGTCACCTACACTTACTATAATCTGTATTTTAATGACATGGACCAAGAGGAAATAACATTAACTATTAACTCGTTACCTTGACTTTATTTCAAGGACACCTTGTAAATTTTTGATTTACTTTAATACCCTTTTTTCATACTGATATGATGTTAAGTGGCAATGACCTTCAGCTGCAGTCATTATTAGTCTACACTTATTCTATGTCTTTGATAAAGTCGGCTCAAGCTCAATGTCAATGTTAGTGGTTAGTCTTTAATTTGCCAAATTTCATTTTACATTACACGGACATTTTATTACATAGGGCGAAACCTTGTTTTATTAACTAAACACGTTATTTTTATTACAAAACATGGTGTTATTACACTACACGAAGAAAATTATTACACTACAAGGTGGGTATTACATTACTTGGTATTTATTACATAACACGGCGTAACAATTGTTTACAAGTATAATGGCATTGTGTCAAGGGTTGCCCTGGATATATTTGACGTCCCATAATTCCATGCTTCATTCAATTTTGATTACCCGCCTATAATGTAGCTAGATTACCAGGAGGTACTTACTTTCATGAGCACCCGTCCTTCACTTTCTTAGTGGAGGTTCACATGTTTCAAAGATTTTACTTTGCATTGGGATTGTGATTTTGACATGAATTGGTATGTTTGTTTTTGATGATTTGAAGTTATATTTTGTTATCCGTCTTTAACACGTTTCTCTTATTTCAGAAAAAATCAGAAATGCTGAAGCCTGTCAAATGTTATTCATCCTTTGTGTTCTATTGAACCGACAAGAACTAGCAAAATTGTTTTGGATCAAAGGAAAGGTAAGTTTATTTATGATCATCTACATCAATTGACGGATCGCCGGCCAGGCCCATAATGTTCCGGTATGTTTGAATTACACACAAAAAGACTGAAAACTCGGCCTGAATTTAATGACGTCATTGACACTAGAACGTCATTAGTTGCCGTGACGCTGCTTTGGTACCGTGATGGCGGCCAGTGTCGGAACATTGTGGGCATGGCCGGCGATACGTCAATTATATTGTCCCTCTGGATTAGTATCGCTTATAAAGCCCGAGCTGAGTATGACATATGATATCAGTGGTAATCTCACATCACTAAAGGGTCGTTTTCGAAAACAGTTCCTGATCACCTATGCTTGGGCTACACTCGTGAAACCAAAGTTATTTAAGTGTTTGTAAAATATCCAAAGGACCAAAATATAGCCAAGCAAATACTTTACATTAAAAAGTATACCTTAGTGTTATGCGATTTTTATATTTAACTGACAGGAAAATTTAAACAAAAACAAAATTAAAACCATGTTTGTGGTATGATTTAGGGATTTTACAGAACGTATCTGTGTTAGAAATAGAGACTGAAGGATGACCGTTAATTTGCTTTATTCACTTGCCAAATATGTGATAATAAAGCGTCTACGATAACCATAGTGAACGATTAGCTCTTTTAAAATACAATAGGGTTTCTCCCCGCCATTCAAATTACATGTCAGATTCAAAACTGACCGCTAAATTTTAATTTTGAACATAAGTGAACAATATGCTTTTTCACTTCCTAATCGCATAATGTTAACTTCATGTCAAATGTTTTACAATTGGTATATAATTATAATAAGAACCAAACGAACTTATCCATATCAAAATCAAAATTCCAAAGAGAGACTTTAAAATAGATTAATTATGTTAAACACGTGAACTTCCACTAGGCAAGTGAGGCCGGATGCTCTTAAAGGGTTGGCATCTCCTGTTTAGCTAGCTTAGTTCGTCACATGTATAATCAAAATGAGAGTGAAAGTAACATGGAACTATAGGACATTTAATATTTACAGAACACAGAAAAATTAAGCTTACCAACAATCTTGTGGTCCAATTAATTATTTTATTTTGGTTTTCTATCCTTACAGAATGGTATTTCTTCTGCACTTATTGCATGCGGGATCCTTAATGCTTTGGCCCAAGAGACAGATGATGAAGAGGAGAAAAAGGTGCTTGAACTGAACGTCCAGTATGTATTGTATCAACATTTTTTTAAAAATTGGTTCAATATATTTCGGTAAACATTTTTAAAAACTCTAGCAGTAGGGGAAGGATCATTCTTTTTCTTTTATTTTTAAGTACATTTGTCTCTGCTGTCGTATGTAGTCGCCATAACGCAAGACTTAGATTTTTCTTTTCCAACCTCGCCGGCTGCATGTAAACATGGGAAAGATGTATGTTAAAGTCCATATCTCTCAAACTAGCAAAGTTAATTGAATTAAATGTTCAACAGTTTATATCATGCAATTTAATTATGAGTACATGAATATATAAGCTAATGTTTAGGGTAAACGTTTCCATATTTAGAGAAAAGAAATAATTTTGTAATGAAACAGCTACAGATGAGTTGAGAAAATATATGAACACTGAAGGCTACTGGTTCTTTCTTGTACTTTATTCAGGTGTCGTTACTGGTAGTCTGTGTGGCGTGAGTGGTGTGTGTGTCTCGTTGAATGTATTCCAACAACCTTGGACAGTTCCAAAACTGTATTCAGCCCTCTTATATTTGTCGTGTCTGCGTGTATGGGTCTCTGTGTGTGTAAAGAATGGAACAATCTAGAGGATTAGTTCCGAATTCATTCGGAACATCCTCTGGATGTGAAATGATAAAGACGACAACTTTCCCCTTTTTAGCCGCATATTCTTGCATCTTGGGAACCTTGAAAACTACTCATTAGATTTTGCAAAAAAATTCTGAGGTTATGGAGTCTAATGCGATCTAGCTATCTAACTTGGTGAATTTTTTGGGAAAATTCGGTATCATACTTAATTTTGCGGTCAAACATGCAAAAAATGAATTTTTCCAAAAAACAATTACGTTTAACGCACTCCTGTTCAATAACCGTTCATTGTACGAAAAAGTCGTCCATTGACCGAAAAAAGTTTAAGATCTGACGGAAAAGACGGTATTTTTATATTTTTTCTATCTTGCTTATAAAATCCACAATAACTGTTTAAAGTCGGTCCGGCCCTATCATCCAAAATAAATTTAACGTACCGTTTTGAATTTGTACCCATAATAAAGTAACCAATTCTTTACCAAATTATTGGTAGGTTAGGCACTTATCCGTTAGGTCTGTGTTAAACTTTTGATTGGCAAGTTCTGTGGATGAGCTCTACTAATTGAAATCCTCTAGATTGTTCTATTCTTTCCCGCGAAACCCCTAAAGGTGTCGCCACACTAGTATGTGGAAGGGTTTATATATGATACTTGTTTACCAATAACATTGAGATGACCAACAGAATAATATCCCGTTTTTGTTTATCACCAATGTTTACAGGATTTGACTAAGTTAACATTATGTACAAGTACATTTAATAAAAGTTTACCAATTCCTAAATGACTGAATGTAAGAATATATTTTATTACACTCGACCCCAACTAGGGAAAAATATAAAATGTTATTATCTTAGATTTTATTTTTTTAAAGTTACCAAAAACGAAATGTTTGAATGTTAGAGTATATTTCATTACAATTTTTAGAAAATGTTAAAGTTGTTTGTTCAGGTTCATATCTCTCATAACCAACACAGCTTTGTTGGAAATTAAATTTATCTTTTATTTATGAAAAATGTAGTTTTTTTTATGAAAATGTTAGTGAACATTAGTTTAAATACCAAATGTATTATGACAAGTCTCCATGTTATGTAGATGTTGAAGATTGAATCGTTGATAAGTTAGTTCATTTTAAGGAAAATTCACTTCAAGCATAAAGAAAAATTTTGATCAGGTTTTTCATGCGAAGTATTCTCTTTTGAATTTAATGTGCTGGTTAACGATTAAAAAACAATAAAAACCAATTACAATTTGTAAGATCAAAGAAACAGTCTAAAACAGTTAAATTGTATCTATCTCAAAATCATTTCTTGAAGTTATTTAAAAACATGCTCTTGGATATTTATAATGAAAGCAAAGAAACTTTACGCTGCCGTCTCGGGATTTAATTTTAAATTTCTTTACATAATTGCTGTATAAAAAACATTTTGTATTGTCTTACTTTCATTAATAGTCAATTTTAACCAAAGATGTTTTAATTTTGCATCACTAGACGGCTATTTGGACTACATTTCCTCACCATCAGTGCAAGAACCAACATAAGAAAATTATTTAAATTGACTTTGCATCAACTTTCTGTCTAGCAAATGCATTATTCTTTTCTATTTCTATTTTCTATTTTCAGAGAGTTTAATAATATTGCAATTAACTTACTAAAGTTGTGTTATGACAAGAGTGAATTGAGAACAGCAGGAATACTTAACCGAAAACAAACAGATTGGGGAGGAGTCCTGGATAACATTGATATCGCTTATACGACGAGAAATAAAGCATTTATAGCCACCTCCGCTTGCCAAGCAGTATTTCTGAACAGATGGATGGGAAAGATTCATAATAAAACAAGTACATTTATGGTAGGTTTCGATTTAAATACATATAACTAACTTACTTACTTACTTATCCATTTCATCCTCGCTGAGACATAAGGCACCAATAAAAATACAAAGTATACCAGTGTTTATTTTTCATACTATACGAATGTTTCGGAATACTATTCCTATTCAGTATACTTGGACCAAAATTGTGAAACCAACATATTTAAAAGGTTGGAAAAATAACCAAAGGTCCAGAATATATATATATAACCAAATTTAGGTAATGAAATAATTTACATGAGGAAGTATATCTTAAATTTTATAGGATTCCCAGATGTTAAATAGCATCAAATTTAGACAATATTATAATTCTGACAATACAGCAATATTGTGTACTGAGTCTACTATGTTATCCTCGGGCATGCTAAGCCCATCAGCAAGAGAAAATGAGACAGACACATTGGAACCCCTGTATTGCTTTTAATTACTGGTAGCCTGGGGTTAGCGCTATTAAAGACCCTTATTGGTATCATTTGAGTCACATGTATTCAATTAATAAACAAATTTACGTTTTATTTTGTTTAATAAAAATATTTTACAAACAATTTTAAAAAAACTACTTGAATGTTTGAAAAACTATTATTTTATAAATCCAATATTCAAGAAGCTTTTGGGGATTGTAACAATTAGGTAGGTTGCATGAAAACAAATCAAACTGGCATGTGTCATTGAGAAAACGAAGACATAACGATGTTTAAATCAACATAAACAACCAACGAGTCATTTAAAGAGTTTAAAGTTTGTTTTCTGTTTAGGTCAAATACTAAAAGGGAACATAACTGTTTAGAGAAGGTTTACCATTTTTATACGGCTCCGATTGTTGTTGCAGCATACAATATAGTAAGTGACGTATATATCTAAACACGAAAAGAAATGAGACTGTGCAAAATGTTATATAGTTAGGACTCTTAGTGACCAAATTAATAACAAACTCCATTCATTTGTTTAATCTTCTTTCATAAATACTGAAGGTAGTTCTCTAGAATAACTGTCATGTGATTCAATAAATTTTCCAGATTCAAAGTTTTACCAAGCATTTTGGGATTGAACATGGACTAGTATGCTTGTGTTTCATTTTTCTATTCATATGGAAATGATATTGTTTAAAAATGCAGAATTTAAAAAAAAATGAGTTTTCAGATATCGACATAGGAATGCACGTACGATTTGATATATATATTCTGATATGCCTTTTCTACCAAATATCTTTTCTCAAGACGCCAAGCGAGACATGTGATTCTGCAGATCTTTTGTTGTATATTTGTTGGAGCTTCGGTTGTGTATTTGTGTAATTTCATTTCAATAAGTTGAGATTAAATGTTTTTATTTAATTCAAATTATTTCTATTTAAAATCCTTTTAACCTTTCAATTTATTTTTGATAAAGAACGGGACTTAGAATTTATTCAAGATTTTTTAATATAAACAAACTTGTAAAGAACCCCAAATATTCTGCAAGATATTTTGTTTGATCTTCAATCGAGGCTTGGGGTGCCACCAATATTCTGCAATTGACAAACTCTCACTATAAAACATTGGGACAGACAGTTATGAGCATGGCCTATCCGTTGTTTTATCATAATACATTTCTTTTACAGATATCTTATTTGATTTTTCTCTCATTGTTTGGATACATGCTGTTAAAAGAATCATCTGAGCAGTTGATAGCAGTTGACATATTATTGATACTCTGGGTAATTTCCATGACTGTGGAGGAGATACGCCAGGTACATTCTATAAATAATATAAAACAACTATCTCATAAAAATGTTCATTAAAATCTATTTCAATTTGGTAGTGACAAAGCCATGCTGCCATCTTGAGATTGACTTACCAAATATGTCTTCAAACAATTTTTATTTCCGTTGTTTGTTACTAACGATGTCATTTAACATATTGCATTGTGCTTGCTTAAAGGAATGATAGTTACACTAAGTACAAGACAGCGTTAACTCAGTTGACCAATATTCTTATTAAAAATTATCCTCATTGTAAATTTTAAAATGATGTGGATATGATTAAAACACATTTTAGTCCTTTAATTTTCAACATCTAAAATAGTTGAATTTTCACAAATTTGGTGACAACATGTAAGAGTTGACGTTATTATATAGCTTGTTATTATTATACACCCCGCAAAATAGTTTGAGTGGGGTATATAGAAAGTCACAATGTCTTTCTGTCCGTCGTCCGTCTATCTGCCCATGTGAAATCGCGTCCCGCTCATAATCATTTGGATCACTACCATAAATCTTCACATGAATAATCTTTATGTTCCAAAAGTGTGACATGACCTTGATTAAAATTCAAATTAAAAGGTCATGGTCAATATAAAACATTGGATTTATGGATGGGGTATTTGGTTCTCAAGAGACAGTTTTAGTTTAAATAAAACTTGAAAGATCTTACCGAGCGAATCTGAGATCAACCACCAGAACACCTTTTTAACATATAAAGAAAAAATTAAAGGTTTTTGTTTAAACGTAGAATTAATGAATCTCGTGTATTATTTATGCCGGTATTGTCTTGTTTTCTTTTGCAGTGTTTCATTCAGCAAGGACAGTCCTTAAAGAAGCGCCTTTCCATTTACTTTAAGAACGACTATAACAAGATTGATATTTTGACGATATTTTTGTTCACTTTTGGGATGTTTTTAAGATTTTGTCCAGTACCAAAGGCCTCATCAGGTGCTCAGATAGTCTTAGGTCTGAGTTTTCTGATATATTGCATGCGGATTCTCCACATATTTACAGTAAACAAACAACTTGGACCATGGCTTATTATGATAAGACGAATGGTATGTACGAATTAATGTTATAAAAGATATACGCTATTTTGTTTTGCTCTTTGTTACTTTGTTTATGTTTTTTACACTACCAGAGCTCTTTCTTTATGGGATATATTTGGGGCAGATACTATAGTGCCCCATTATCAATTTTAAATCTTATTGGTTTACACCGAGCTAGCTGTCTTTAACAATCCATAAAAAACAAAATTTGACATAAAATTTGTCAAATAAATGAAAAAAATACATTATGTTTTCACCTGTCCATTTAATTGTTTTGTAACAATAACATTTTAATTATTACAATTGTGGATATAAGGCTACTTTTTTTACAATTTGAAGGATCCTAGTCAAAAAAATTGAGAGGCAGCGTTAACTACATGCACTAAAAATATTGCATTTTGTCGATGAACGTTTAGTCTACCCATGACCACACGATGTAATGCCATTATGTCCTTTGTAGCTTTTCCTCTCAAGATAAAAAAACACATCAATTTCATTAATTTATTAATTGTGTTACAATGGAAGCAGTTTTAGTCTCGTTAGGACATATTCTTTTTTCGGCCGAGAAAAAGGCAAGGAGTTTCTGTACGTCAGGCTATGTGCAAAATATTTTTTGTCCGGACAAGATCTCCAATATCGACCATGAAAATTTACAGGTATGATAAGAAAAAAGTGTAGTTGTGTTTTATTTTCCTGTTCTGATAAGTTAGGAGTTATTGCCTTTGAAGTTTTTAAAAACTATATGTTGTAAATAAATCTCTACTGGGTAACTCTACTTGGCTTGTTTTGCTGAAAGCTCTTGTTATCTTTCTTTATACATTTTACTTGCCGATATCATAATAAAACATTATATTTTTTGTTATTATTCTCTTTATGCATACTTTTATTCTGAAGACAAGGATCACATAATCTTATCAGGTAGTTTAATGTTGTTTTTTGTTTGTAAGTTGTTTGTGTGTCACAAGTATTTAAAGTAGAATGTACTACTGTCAGAGCTTGTCTGTTTGTGACAGTGAATTACAGTGTATGCCTTTTTTATAGAAAATCCATTAAATCTTAATAGAAATTAAGATTATTCACTTACTTGTGCCTAGTCGTAACTAAAAATCTGTGAGCATCCTCGATTGTTATAAAGTATTTCTATAGAAAGGAACATGGTGGCGCTATTTAACAAAAATGATGATGTTTACACCGGAAGTAATGTCCTTGGTGACGTTTTACGTCACATGCACAGCAGGGTCCGCCGTTTGTTTGATTTTTCAGTATGTTAAATCCCCATAGTGCAAACGTTTTCCTCTGTGCAGAAATATTTTACGCTAATCACGGATGCGGATACAGATTTCCTGTTACGACTATGTACAAGTAAGTGAATATTAACAATTAGTATTAAGATTTATTTGATTTTCTATGGGAAAAGGCGTAATTTTTACTGTCACAAACAGACCGGCTCTGACAGTAAGTATGTTTGATAAACCTAACTCATTGACGCTATGCAAGACTTTAAAAAATCCAAAATACAATCTTTAAAATTCTACTTTTTTATGTTTCAATAATATTCCACTTTTTAATTTTTGAAAAAAATATTTTGTTAATAACATACCATTTGAAAAATATGCATGTGTATTGTTTCGAGTTGGTTGGTCATTTTTGATGATTTATTTGGCATAGCAAAATTATTTATATCAACAAGTGTATTAATTCACTACAATGTTGTTGATCACTTAATGCGATCCGGACAATAAATACACAGTTAAACCTGTCTATAACGATCACCTACCGCAACCAGTAAAAATAGCCTTTATTGGCAAGTTCAACTAATATACATTTTGAAATGACGAGAATAAAGAGAAATTGAGATACAATTTTTCTGGCTGTAAAAGATATGTGGTTCTAATATAGAGGCCACCTTTAAGGTAGGTTTGGCTGTATGGTGAACATCGGGGTTTTACCTTTACGGCTGGTTTGACTGTATTGTAAACATTGGGTTTTTATATGATTGTCCTCAATATGTCGTGATTTACAACCAACAAAATTAGTTTTCAAAGAATTGTCTTTAATATCTCTTGATCTACAACCGACACAATGTTTATTACTTCACAGAAGCTATATTAAAATATGATGTGTCTCAATGAAATAAATATTGTATGTTTTCTTGGTTTATGGGAACTTAAAATAAACGAGGTCTTGTGTCCCGGTTTGAGTGGCATAATAAAGACTCCTGCTGTATTAATGGCATAAGCGCAATACACATGTAACATTTCTGCACCTTCGTCTATGACAGGCGACGTTTCCATAAAAATGAAATGTTATTGCCTGGGACGTTAAACACCATTACCCAACTGAACTCGACTCTACTATATCAAGAACACTGAGGTTTTCCAGACCCATACTTTGTTGAAGCTATGTTTTTCTTTTATATCTGATCTTGTTGCGTTGTTTCGTGTTCTTGCTTACGTTTGCTGATGCAAAGTTCTATTTTTCAGTTGTTTATAAGAGTTTTGACATAATTAATATTAATAATTCCCTTTTCCACAAATTTCTGGCTATATTATAAGTCTGAAACAAGTTTATTTATAAACAATTTATACTGTAAATGCTCCGGGACAATACAGTCACATTGGCGGCTAATACGGACCACGTTAATGGAAAATATTAAAAATATTAAATTCAGTACGTTTTAAATATTTTGTGGTATTTTCTTGTCCGCTATATGGTTATACGATATAAAAATCAATAAACGACTGTTCAGCAAAATTATAGTTTCTGGCGGGTGTAGCTAGAAAAACAAGAGGTGCTTACCATTCTGGGGTACCCGGCCTCATTTCTCTTGTGGAAATCCACGTGTCTTACCTACCTTGCAGTTCCAAAAGTTTTACTTTGCTTCGGGATTGTAATTCCGACATCGATTAGAATGTTTGTTTTTTATTATCTGTGTTTGCAATGTTACACGATATATACAAATTTATAAAATATGCCTTCGTTTTAACGATGTAAAAAACAGAATGTGACGTCATTAAAATTGATATGCCATTACATCAGAAGAAGTTTTTTCTACAAAACTGTTTAAGCTAGAAGCTAACAAAGTAATTGTTAAATTGTTATTTTGAATTAGTTATTCGAATTTTCTTTTTGGTATATGTATACGGGATTGTTTGACTGTCTATGACTTCGTATCAACTTCAGGAAAAACGAGATCTAGGATCATCATACTATCCCGTATAACTTTAATTTGTAATGTATCACATAACTAACAGTTTGAATATTTATAATATGTTTGTTTGTTTTTTTTTTGTTTTTTTTTTTTTTTTTTTTTTTTTTTTTTTTTTGTAAATGCGTATAGACCACAATGAAAAACGTATTAGGAAATTAAATAATTTCAACCTCTAGATACCAATTTGCCTTGATATGCAATGGCGCTATTCATTTTTTAGTAATTAAAAATATTGTTGTGTTTTTTTTTCACATTCGCTATACCCACATTTTTTGTGTCAAATATGCAGTTTAGTACGTTTGAAATCTGATTTTTGTTTCAGTGTTACATTTGACGAGGATTAATCTCAGGACTGGGTCATTTAGTTGTCAAGGAGTTCAACTTATGTTTCCCAAAGAAGCTGCCGAATCCATAGAAATTATAGCGTTATTACATCAAACTTGGTATAGAAACAGTTTTTGCTTCGTAAATGTACTATGTTATCTTGTCATTTCCAAAGTTTTTACTTTGCTTCTGGATTGTGATTAGGACATGATCAGTATATTTGTTTTTGACTTGGTAATTAAATGATCTGGTCATGTTCTCGTTATGTGCCAAATGCTCTCGTTGCCGTTTCAACTCCTTTGTTGCACAGGCTCTTATCAATTAGCTACAACATTTTTCATTGCAATTTCTGAAATGACTTTTTTCTATTTTTAGACAGTAGACCTGGTGTACTTTTTTCTCATCCTGATGGTATTTGTTGTATCATACGCAATAGCTGCACATGCAATAGCTTTTCCAAATTCAAAGTTAGATTGGAAGTTAGCCTACAATGTTCTCCGGACTGGATATTGGAACATATACGGTGAACTGTTTCTGGAAGAAATAGAAGGTAAACTTTTGAGCAGTTCACCTGTACATAGAGAGATTTTGCGAAAATTTTGGAAAATTAATCAAGTTTATACACCAATTGGGCCTCATTCAAAGTTGCATCAGGGCATTTAGGTCAGATAGTTCATTGTTGTTCGGCCTTTTTTCAGGTGTGATCATCATGAATATTCTAATTATGACATAACATTTATCGTTGTTTAGAGTAAGAAGGTACAGAAAGGATAATTTTGACAGTCAAAGTTGTTTTTTTTTTAAAGTTCAAAAATTGCTTTGCGTACAAAATTAAGTTCACTTTTTCATGAATGAAAATTATGTTTTCCTAATAGGTCGGTATATTTTGTATTAAATTTTGACAATATTTTTGTGAGTTTGTTGAAAAATACGACTTTATTGTTGCATTTTCCATGTGCACTGAATTTGTGGAACTACAGTAATTATGTATATGTATGCAAAATAGACATGTTTGAATGACCTTCAATTTAAAAAGTTTTCAAACATTAGACTTGATTTTCTATCTGATTTGACGAAATACAAGTTTTATCAAACACGTATGAAACAGGATACAGAATCTTGTATCATCACAATTTGGTGATACAACATTGGCGGTAAAATACACGTGAACTGTTAGTCGGATTTCTAATTTTGACGTCATTTGGGAATTTCCGATTTGTCAAATGAAGTAATGACTACAGAACACATGTTACAACATAGTCCATTGTTTTTCTGTTACGAAGTAGAATGTAATTATTTTACATATAGTGTTGTTTTTATTATTTTGAATAACTTAGTTGGAAATGTTGGATAAAATATCATATACACAGTGTATATGTACAACCGTTTCTTTCATAATTCGTATCAGGTCTCGTCCTTTTAAGTAGCTGTATCACTAAAAGGGGCCTGATACAGAACGTTGTATATAAAACACTGTGTTTATAATATGTATGTATCGTGAACATTGGCGTATAGGGAAAATGGATGACTGTTCGTCTACAACATGGGACACGTGCATCTACGACTCCTAACGCTATCTACGTATCAGTGGTTCGTCTTTAAATACAAATGGACTAGCCAATGTTGTTCTTTGCCGTTTATCAGTTTAAGCAAATTTTTTAACGATCATACCTATCAGTTCATTTCAAAAGTATATACATACTTAAGATATCATGATTTTATTGTTTTTTTTTCCCTTTTAGTTGAAGAACCAAAATGTTCTTATAATGAAACTGTATACACAAGTGATCCTGATATCCTTCAGTGTCCATCAGAGATTGGTAGATATATTGTTCCAATACTTAGAGGTGTTTACGTCATGTTTTCCAACATACTACTATTAAATCTACTGATATCTGTATTTTGGTAAGTCTGATTTTGTAAATACGTAATTGAAAACTGAAACTAATCTTAATTGATAACAGGTACTAT
Source organism: Anadara kagoshimensis (assembly GCA_021292105.1). Taxonomy (NCBI): domain Eukaryota; kingdom Metazoa; phylum Mollusca; class Bivalvia; order Arcoida; family Arcidae; genus Anadara; species Anadara kagoshimensis. Next base: position 47,163,763 of record CM037874.1, read on the forward strand.
AATGTAATTAGATTAAATTTCATAAATGAGCGCGATAAATGATTTTTAATAATTTTATTACTTTTTCTATATAACAAATAAAGATAATATTTTTTTTTTTAATTTGTAATGCCAATGTGTTCAGTTGACGGATTTCAGAACACAACTTTGAACACAACATTCAATAAATGTCAACTTTTCCCTTCGAGATAAATGTAGACGCATTTTAATTCAGATTAAAGAATTATTTGAACATCTTACTTCTAATACTTTGGTGTAAAAACTATAAAATCTTTTGTTTTGATTTTCTACACTTTCAACGTCTGGAACAAATAATTTGTATGACATTCTTTGTAAGCTAAGATACAAATGTCTAGTAATGAGTAGGAATTATGATTAATTTCTCAGTACCATACGGATTCCAAGCAAAAATATACTGAAGATACAATCAAAATTTTTTTTTCGAGTTTTGGATAGACAACATCATTGTTGTTTTATGTTTTAAATACTAGTACAATTTTCCAACAAACAATCGGTATGCCAATAACCACAAACTGTGCATCAGTGCTTGCTGATTGTTGGTTTTATTTAAATGAAACAAAATGTAGGCAAAATCTTTTTAACCTGGAGAAAAGACCATCAACCTTTCAACGCTACTTGGATAACTTTTTATCTCTTTATACAATTTGGACAATATGTGAATACCATCTAAGCTTGATTCATTAGGTTTTGACAATATGTGAATACCATCTAAGCTTGATTCTTAAGTTTTTGATACATATTAGACTGATAAATATCAACAAATTTGTGATGACGGCCATAAACCTTATTTGAGAGCCTTGATAAGCCTAGACTTGGAATATCTCTGTATCAGCAGCAACGTATTTTCAAACAGCTTTCTGCGTTGCCATAGCGGGAGCGAACTCTTTACAAGATTACAATCAAAATTGTGTTGCATAATACTATACTTGTGTTGCATTACACACGTGACGGGTGTAGCTAGCTAAACAGGAGATGCTTACCCTTCCGTAGCACCCGACCTCACTTCCCTGGTGGAAGTTCATGTGTCTAACCTAACTTGTCAGTTCCAAAGTTTTTACTTTGCTTCTGGATTGTGATTCGGAAATGGATTAGTATGTTTGTTTTTGATTTCATAGAGCAAGATAAGATATTATTAAGTACTTGAGTAACACATTTGAAGTATTTTGAAAATAAGGCCAATATGTTTTATGTTTGTGAAATTGGTAAAACATCATTTAAATAAAAATCCATTCAAAATATAATATTTTCATTAACACAAGCAGTTCAAAACGGAGCATATATGGTCGGTATAATGTGTAGAGTTATTATAAATTTATGTTGTTATTTTTAATCTTAATAACATATTCAAATTATAAATTAATATATGTTTCAGTAACACGTACCAAGCAGTACAGAACAAAGCAAATATACACTGGTCTTTTGAGAGATATGAGATGATCAGAGAATATAAGAAGAGATCATCTTTGCCGGCACCATTGATACTTCTACGCCATATTTCAATGGTTATTATGTGGTTCTTTAAACGTTTTTGTAAATTGTGTATGGGCTGCAATTCACAACGAAGTATTTACAAATGCCAAAAATGCGGTACAGATTGCCTTACAAGTAAGTATCTTGTACAGTAAAACCTCGATTCACCGCCACCATTTTTTTCTGTCATATTGTGGCATTATAAAGATGTTTGGTGATACATTGGGGAGGCGGATAAAGAAAAACCTAAAAAATGGGTTTTGGAACTTCAAAATAGTGTGGCGGAAAGCGAGGTGGCAAAGTTATCGAGGGGCATTATAATGAGGTTTTACTGTATATATCAACATCAAAAGTATTTCTTTACCTGAATTTGGTTAAATATATTTTGGTGGGTTAAGCTAGTTAAACAGGAGGTGCTGACACTTCCAAAGCACCTGGACTCACTTCCCTGATGGAAGTTCACGTGTTTAAGCTATTTTGTTAGTTTTTACTTTGCTTCTGGATTGTGATTCGGTCATGAGTTGATATTTTGTTTTTGGCTGGTCCTTTGGCTATTTTGGTTTCACAGTTTTGCTTCATCACTACTGATAAAGAATTGTATTCTGAGACTAAACTGCCATCTTGTGTTGTAAAGTGACAACTTGTATAGTATGTAAATAAAAGTTGGAAAAATCTAAAAAATCAAACCCAAAAATACCATTCCCAGTCTAATTGAATGGTTTGAAAATCAACAATTAATAAGCTTGGGTGAATTAAGTAAATTGAAGCTAAATATTTTCAAATCTCTGTAACCAAGAGCTATTTTTTATCATCATTATTTTAGTTTTTTAATATTGATACACTGGCACAAGACAATGAGGTGATTGATTATTTTATTCCAGTAGAAATAATTGTAATGAAAAATGTAATTCAAATAAATAACAACTTTTGTTATTGTAATTCGAACCCTGTGGAATCAAATCTCAAAATATAAATGCACTAACCAACGGTTTCACTGATCTACCAGGCAAGTCTATGCACTGGTTCATTTTAATTCTTTAATTTTGATTACAAACATGGCGAGTTCAACTAACTAAACAGAGGGTGGTTTATCTTCTGGAGATTCCGGTCCCACTGGCCTGCTGATAGCTCGCGTGCTTAACTTGATTTTTACTTTACTGTGGGTTTATAATTTGTACATTGATTAGTAGTTTCGTATCGAGCCAATCTCAATACACAGATAGGAAATAAAATCTCATGATTTATCAAAAACAACATACTAATCCATGTCCGAATCAAAATCCAGAAGTAAAAGTAAAACTTTGGAACTAACAAGTCAGGTTAGACACGTGAACTTCAACCAGGAAAAGAGGCCGGGTGCTCCGGAAGGGTAAGCGCATTCTGTTTAGCTACGTAAACCCGCCACATGTGTAAGCAAAATTGTGTGAAAGGAACATGGAACTTATGGACGGCAAATATATTCAGAGCAATCTGAGACATCAAACTTATCAACAATACTGTGATGACGGTCATAAAACTTTTTGAGGGCCTTGATAAGCCTAGACTTGCACTATTCCTGAGTCAACAATTTATTTGCATACAGTCTGTTTAGTTGAACAAAGTCCCCGAAGTAGAAACAAGCTCTACCATAGCGTATTAATTGGGAAACAATACCTCATAAGCTGGGGAAGCAGGTACATATTGCTGCATAGAAAAGGAAAGTTTACAATAGAAAAATTAAAGTCAACTGTTTCATAACAGAACGTATTATTGTTTTTAAACTATAGAACAAAAAGAAAACTATGACAGAAATTTGATGAAGTTTGAAGAAGTAGCGATGATGGAGTATTTGGAGAGGCAAGAGAAAGAACAAAACGAATGTATTGATAAGAAAGTCCAAGATTGTATCGACAGGTACCGTATAGAAGATGTTTTAAATATGTCAAATGTGATTCCAAAACACTTTATTACACTTTGATGACTTAAAACGTATTCTAATTACATTTATAGAAGCCATTTACTAAGTATGCAGCATTCTAATCCAGGCATGAAATGCATTGATATTTGAATAAATTCTTTGGTCATCGCTAATCAAAGTGTTGATGAAATTTTTGTTCTATATTATTTCCAGACATAATTTTTGAATTTTTTGTATTTTTCCTTAAGTTTTGAAGAATTGAAGGAAAAATTAGGAGAAATACAAATAGCTCAGAAATCAAACGAAGAAATGCTTCAAAAATTAATGGAAATGGTAAGTAATGCTATTTAATCATTATGAAAGACGGTTTTAATAACGATTGCAGAAACCAAACCATGACTAATCATAATAACAATATTTTCTGTCTCCGATTTCACACAATTTTCGGTTATATTCTGTCTTGCCACAACACCATTTTCCCAACTACGCCGTATAACAGCACGGCAATGATATGTTTGTACATTATAACAATTTTTATCATTTCACAAAATTGAAAGAATTTTATTTACCTCACAGAAAGTCACATCGGAGTATATAGAGGCATGTGGAATAAAATACATTGATATGCAAATTAAGCTTCCGATTGTGAGTGTCCCTTAATGTTGAACCCATTACATCACATTTGATGTATGCCAGTATTCGAGGTGCAGAAGGGATCATTTGAACAGACATGTAGTCTGTTTAATGTTTAGTAAAATTATTTATAAAATTAGCCCTATGAACAGAATAAATTAAAGTCGATGTTTTCTTTTTTTCCCTATTAAGTCAGGATATTAAACGGTTATTTTTTTTACATTTTGGAATCAATATTTTCAAAACTTGATTTATAATCACAAATTTTCTTTGTGACTACAATTTTTGAAAAGACATTTGATTTGTTTTGACATGTTGCAGTTTTGTTATTTTGTAATTACCAAATATATCGCCTTTACCATAGTTTCATATTCCTTTCAAATCACTTTATACAACGAAGCTTGCTGCTAACAAAACAATACTTTACTTGGGGACATTTTGGCAGATTAGACCCTCTAAAAGTTTTATGACCGTCAATGTGATATTGATACATCTAAGTGTAAGAATTTTGTAATCCAAACTTTTCTGAATACTTTTTGCATCTTTTAGTTCCATGTTTCTTTCATTCTCAATTTTGATAACATATATGGCATTGTGACTAGGTAACTAGATGCTTACTCTACTGGGTCACCCGGTCTCACTTCCATGCTATAGCTAGAATTTGAAATAAAAATAGAATAATTGGGAAAATACTAATTTAATTGTTTGGTATATGCAAAATGTTTCGTACACCATTTGACATTATAATTAAAACAAACATACCAGTCAGCGTGACCAAATCATAACTCCAAAAGCAAATTAAAAACTTTGAAAACTGGCTAAAAATATTCCACTGATTTTTTTTAATTATTTAACTTTAACTTAATGTTTTTCACTTTAAACAAATGCTTACTTTCTATTGTAGGTAAACCAACAGCGACAGACAGCAGTTGATTACATTGGGGTTCGGCTATAACGAAGGCCTGGGGACAGTTTCGTTGATGTCGTTATAGGCATATTTCGTTACAAACATTTCTCCATCTTGGGGAGGATCGTAGATGGTGAAGAAATGAGTTATAACCCTTTTCTGAGTGTGTATTGCATCAACCGGAAGTAAAGAACGTTAATAGAAATTAAAGCTAATAGATGTTTTAAATGCTTAATTTTCAATTAAAAAAATATAATTTTATACAGTTTATGTTTTTGTTTTTAAAAATGTTTAAGATTCAATCATGATTTTGACGCATATAAATAACTACGTAAAATTAAGCATTTAAAAATCTATAAATTTTACTTGCCGATAAAGTTCAATCTCCCGGTACTCTGGGCAGTAGAAAATAATAATAAAAACACAAATCCAGCTTTTGCGTAACAGTTCTGAATTGTTTTTTGGGTCACGTTTCTCCATGCACGATAAATGAACGCAATTTGTCAATCTAAGGTTGGGCGGGGCAATTGTCCACAAATAGAATAATGTTCCTTTTCTGTCTTGCCATCGATTTATTTACGTCGCGAAGCCACACCAACAAATATTAAAGAAATGATGATTGTTCAATTTTACAGTGCGTTTTATAAACAGGAATTTACTCAAATTAGTGTCAAACACCCGATCAAAGTTATAACTTTTTGATTAGCATCAAAGAAATTTTTATTATTAAATAAACATTCAACTCCTCAAAAACACCTACCGCGTGCCCCCTCTTTAAGATCAATCAGTGTTCTTGTGTAACCTTCATCATAAGGTGTTACACGCCAGTAATTACATGATTACACTGTATACACACGCTGACCTTCCTGTCTGATCCTCGTCTTAAATGTTTTTATAGTCACCTTTACAGACCAGGGCTGGGTAACTCGAAGCTCTCTTAGCAGTTACGAACACTTAACTCCTTTGTGTTATATAGGCATTAAGTGTTCGTAACTGCTAAGAGAACTTCGAGTTACCCAGCCCAGGTGAGTTTACCGACTTCGTTATAGACCTCATAATTTAAGTTATTTTTATTTCAATGGGACTGGATTTTTACCACGTTATAGGCATTTTTTCGTAATAGGCCAATTCGTTACATCCGATTTCGATAAACATGGATTATATAGTAAATTGACAGGAGATTTCTTCCAACTTCGTTTTAGGCCTTAATTCGTAACATCCGTGTTCGTTATAGATGGAATCCACTGGTAGAAGTATTTTTCATATACATGGAGAAGAGAGTGGAGACGTGCTCATTGTCTAGACATTCGATCTTGTCTGTATTACTGTATTATCAGTAACATTTTGAAAGTTAAAAAAGCAACTTCCATCAAACGGATGACCGTTTGTACGTAACATTTGGATTTCCTATTTATCAGTAGAATTTTGGTTGCACACATGGACGTTTCATGGATATTTTTATTTTAAAACTTAACTATTTATAAGCTACTTGTATGAACCCGCTAGGTAATGAATTCAGTGAAAAAAAAATTAGAAGAAATGTTATTCATTTGGCTGCTACAGCGTTTGAACGTTTTGTCAACATAACGCCACAAGTTTCTGGCGCCAACGATTATAACATCTCGTACGAATTAAGAGATTGGACTGATGAAGCACCTGTTAGTGGCAGCGAAGGGGGTAAAATGCTAGAGTAAAGTGTCTTGAATGAATACTTTCAGTGGTGCTCCGGGAACAGCATTCAAATTCATAGCTGTAAACCCAATAATGCTTATAAGAAATTATTGCTTTAAGGTATTAATCCTTTTTTAGAAAAAAATAAAAAAAAATCAAAAAAATCGCGTTGATCGATCAATTTTATACTTATTAATATAAAATGTCATCAGTGTTATGTAAGTTGGGTGAAAAATAGGAATTCAATTATAGTCTATATATAAAATTTACTGTTTGATTTTGTGAATCTGTATAATATACTGTAAACGTATTTATTTTCGCGATGTACTAATTTTCACTTATTTCGCGGCCGTTTGTTTTGCGCGAAAATAAATACCAAGCGAAAATTATATTATGCTTATTGTGTTATAGTGCATGTTTCAAAAACGCGAAAATTTAACTAGGCGGACATGTCTAACTTTCCATACCGCGAAAATAAATACACGCGAAAATACACATATTTACAGTAATGCATTGAGCGTGTTTGTTGTTGTTGTTTATGCTCAAAATAATTTTACCACGAATCTATATTTAATGAAAGTGTTTATGACAAGTAAATGTCGTCCAAAGTATAGAGAAAAGAGAAAAAAAATATACAAATGCTTTCAAATGTTTTTAAATGTATGATGAAATTTTTTTGACTTGTTTTTAAAATTTAATGAAATATTGTATATATAATCAACTTTTTATTGGTTATACAACTTAACTGTTGAAATGAAAGGGGAATGGTGGGTTTGATAGGCGACTTTTTATGATTGAGCTAAAATCTAAAAAATATAATTCCTTTACTTTTTCTTAAAGTAACAGATTATTTAGACCTTTACTTTTCGAAAAAAAAACAATAACGCTCCATTCGGGATAAAATCCCCTCAAACCCGCCATACCTTTTTACCAGTAGAAGATATTTGATGTATGTCTGACATACAGTCAAACCTCTTTATAAAGACACCCAAGAGAACAAGTAAAAGTGGCTTTTATGAACAGGCGTCCTTTATATACAGGTTCAAATAATATGAATCGTAAACAATTGGGATATACTTCTACTGGCATTTATAAGCAGGTGGTCCTTATATAGAGGTGGCCTTTAAGGCAAGTTGTAATGTAAATAACTTTTAACTATTACTTCATGTTACATGTTTAGTTTAATTTCATGATAACAGTGTGTGTTTGTGTGTGTTATTTATACTTTTATAGAATAAAGATAGCTTTTTTGTATTTTGTTATTGTGTTTAACGTTAACAGAAAAAAGAGTTTCATAAACAATAACCACTTGTATTAAATATTGAACAAGATTGAAAAAAAAATCATATAGAATGCCTTGGTCGGATGGGATATACATTTAACTAAAGAAAGTCCTTGGCAATAGCAAAAGTCAAATGTAAAATTCAATAAATAATAAAAAACAAAAAATACTAGTTCATGTTAAACTCACTGTAATTCAAAAGCCACAAAAACTTTTAAAAACTGACAAATTAAGTTAAGCATGTGAACGGTCACCAGAGAAGTGAGACCGGTTGTTTCGAAAGGGTAAGCACCTCCTGTTTGGCTAGCTTCACCCGTACACCATATGTAAAGTGTCATGGTCGGGTGAAGAATTCTAAAAAAGAACTTTTAGTAAAGAAAGTTACTAAGCAGTCGCGAGAGTTACAGGAACATTAAATAATCAAAAACGCACATACCAGTCCATGTTCAAAAAACAAAAACCCCAAAACAATATAAAAAATTTAAAAACCGGTAAATTAAGCTAAGAGTGAACTTCCACCAGGCAAGTGAGACCGGTTGCTCCGAAAGGGTAAACCCTTGTTTAGCTAGCTACATCCGCTATTTTTAACAATTACAAAGAATTATTTTCTATTAAAGTATACAAATTGTAAATTCTTTTTCTATATAACAATAAAATCTTAACGGGGATTTGCTTTTCCCACTCGTGATTACCATAGAATATCTGTGAGACATAAAACGCCATTACTACACCAAGAGCCTGATTTGATATATTTCCTGTTGTCAAGTATGTAATCCTGCGGATCTGCATTTTTTTCAAGTGAATGATGTTGAGCTGTATCTCTCTGCCATCATGTGTAATATGTTTTAATCAGTGACGACAAATTATATAATTAACAACAAACGTCATTGCCTTATCCTCGATTAAAATAATGACATCAAATGAAAACATTATGACATTGTAATGTCGGCTCATAGAAATGACGCCTTTCGCCAATTTCCACGTTTTGTTTATATTGCAAGGATTATCCCCTTTGGATTGGGGTATATTCACTCGAGTTGGGTTCTTGTTTAAAATTTTACACCATTGATTTTTTTTAATATGTTAAAACATAGGTAAATGATATTAATGAAAGTCTGCACAAGCGACAATGGAACGAGACTGAAATCAGAGTTCAAAAGGGTTCATGAAATGCCATAAAAACCACAGTTACAGTCAATTTTGATTAAACATGCTCGTGGCGTCTGTAGCTAGCTCAACAGGAGGTTCTTAACCTTCCCGGTCTTACGTACCTGGTGGAAATTCACGTCTTTAACCTAGATTGTCAGCTTCAAAGTTTTTGATTGTGATTTCGACATGAAATAGTATGTTTGTTTTTGATATAATGTTAAATCTTACTAATCCGTGCATTACCTATAAGTAAAGGCGGGTTTCCGGCGATCTTTGTCAATAACAATAACATGTCTGCCACAAAAGGCTAAATACAGATTACCACAATAAGCAACAGTTAAACAAAGCTGATTGGTAATGGTTGACTATTTGTGGCATAACAATGGTAACCGTCAGCCATCCTTAAATAATCTATTGTTTTTGGTGAAAAATGGCATTGTTTACACCGGAAGTGATGTTCTTGGTGACGTTTAGGTTATATGCACAACATGATCCTGTTACGACTAGGTACAAGTAAGTAAAAAGTATCAATCTTTTTTTTTCAAATGTATTCGGTAAGATGTGTCATGATCCGTAGGACAGCGAATTAGGCGGCTTGACTTTATGTGGTCCTTATTGAGACTTAGTTGGTAGAGTGCTCACTATGTATGTTGGAGGTCGTGGGTTTGAACCCCGGCCGGGTTTTACCAAGACTTGAAAAAAAAATAGTGACTGCTCTTTCGCCATACTCTCGGCATTTAAAACCGATGCCCGTGTCACGGCAGGCCTGGTACGTTAACGAATCCTCCCGGTACATTGTCCTAAACGCACTGCAAAGTTCAACACTTCTGACCCTTCTCTTATACCTGGTGACGTCTTGATATAATTGAAATATTTTTGACTTGAGCGTAAAATTCCATTCAATCAATCAACAATCAATCCTAATTGAGATGTAGTCGGGGATTTAGAAACAGAACAGTATTTATTAGATACAACTCGTTCCATAATCTTACCGGTGTAGGTTGACAGGTGTATTACGCTACAGTAAGAATATTTCTTTTTTTTCAAGGCAAACTGGTCTAAAATCGTTGAGGACACCAAATCGTGTACCTTCAACAATTCTAACCGTCAACATTTCTTACACTAGGGTCTCGAACCTAGACAATGGGGGACACTTTTTTACCCGCGAGCTCGAGGCTTTAGAACACTAAACCTTCTAAGAGTCTTAAGTGTCTGAATTGTCTGAAGCATGTGCTTACTCATCGCAGAGTGTCTTACCGTCTAGGTTAAAAAATCCCGCTCTGATAGATCCTAGCGTAAGAAAGTTTACCTACTGATGGAATGGAAGCTCTTCCTTTTTACCTTTTTACTTGTATATAAGTGAAAATTTAAAATAATTTTGACTCTTGACTGATATGTAAAACACTGTTACTGAAACCTAACTTCCGTGTTTATAAAACAAACATAAAGTTTAATTTATATAAAAAAGAACTCAGTCCTACCTTTATAAGAAATCTTTTTATTTAAACACACACACACACACACACACACACACACACACACACGGTCTTAGACTGGCATCAAATGTTGAATTTTGTCAGTCCAAAATTTACATACACTTGTAGAATATATTTTAAGTGTATATTATTTTTGTTATTATGTGTATATATCTAGCTGATTTCTGAAAAATCTTTTAATCTCAAACGGTCTCAATTTTGAAATGTCTTTTGATTTATATTCTAATGTAGCAAATTTAATTATTTTCCTCACGGAATCAATCATATTTTTCTGAAAATCGCTCAAATAAAACTGTAAAATTCTTCCGGGATATTTTTCTTCAAAAACGCGTCCAACCAACACATTATAATACATATCTCTACAAAATCTAAACGCCTTCCTTCTTATGTTATAAGATTGGATTATATTAACATCAATTTGTGATTGTATTACATCAGTTGCGTCCGGAATTATGTGGACTACTTTCAAATTTGAATATCTCATCAACAAGGGCTCTAAATCCCTTAAAGAGATTCTTGATAATCTGGAAACAATTCCCTTAGACTCTTTACAAAATTGTTCCAATATTTCCAAACAGTAACGAATCGCTTCTGAATCGTCAAACTTTAATTTTAAGGTGTTGTAACATTGAAGATACACTCTACCAGTTCTGCTTCGACGAATGTATTCGTCTTTCCAAACGGTAACTCCTATTTTCCCAAGATCGCATGTCGTTAGATGACGTAATGTGTCAACTGCAACATCTGTGAATGAGTCGCTATTCCTATAAAAATAAAAATAAAAAAACAACAACATAATATTATAATTTTCTAAGCAAGTAAAGATTCTATGAAAAGCATTGTAAGTGTTTTAATTTAACAACAGACACATGTTCCCATAGTTACCGAGTTGGTATTTCTAGGATTTGACCTTGACCCTTGACCTATATATGAATCAAAATTTGGTATGCGACACATCGTCTCGTGTTGGTTGTCGGGGTTGGTCAAAATCCATCCATAAAATGTAAAGATGATTCCTTTATACCCAAATAAATTCCGTTTGCAGGGGGGGGGGGGGGGTAATAAAACATACTACGTGTTTCTTCATTTCATAACCGTTATATGCAAACAACATTGACCTGTCCGCTTGACCTTTTATTAGGGATATAGGATATAGAGGGTCCACCCAATACATAGGTAGCGTTAGGATTCGCAGTTAATACATATACACATTGCCCAAGATTAGTGTTCACATCATATAGACGAAATGTACACGCATGATTCCTATAACTTAAAATTACCTGTCCATAATTAATATTTAAAATCAAAGGTCAAAAGGACAGATCAATGTTGTTTGCCTATACAAGAAACAAATGTCGTACGCAAAGTTTACCTAGAGTAGTCTCCCTTTAGCTGCAGCGTAAAACGTAAATTTATCACGCTCTGAACATCTTGTCAATGTGGGATTTGAGAATATAAGAACCAATTATGAGTAAGCATGTATGTCAAAATCTCACCCGAGGTGTTGGACATATCAATCAGCGACGAAGGTTTCATAACATGTAACATATCACCAATCTATACCCTGCTTCCTGATCTATTTTTACATAAGCATCACTCTCTGCAGTGTGTGAGTCAGTGTAAAATTAGTGGGTGGGGTGGTGATGAAGGGAACGGGGGGTAGCGGTGATCGGATAGATGAAAGTGTTATGTTTTTGTTAGAAAGCTGAAATTGGGAGAACAAAAGAGTTGTTAAAAACAGTACCGGGGTATTGCTTGCAATGGTTTTGTGTGCTTCAGTCGACTAGCTGTTGATTTGAATGAGTCAAGGACTGACAGCATACAATGCCAGAAGTGAAGGATGCTAGCCTGTTCCATTGGTATATTGAAAGAGGGGAGAATGGGTATCAAATGTTGGTTCGATATTCGGCATTCAATGTCGATTGAATTACTACGCTGGTAGCCAAAAATAGGTGGTCGGTGGTTCTGTTGTGACATATCGCCT